>CM041804.1:1387483-1416273 GCA_023376895.1 Aspiorhynchus laticeps | reverse complement strand
GAATCGCAAATGATCTTGAACTTGCGCGCAACTGAATGGTTTCAGCTCTCTGCCTTGTAATCGACTCCTAATTAATATCATTAACATGTAAAAGATCACCAGTCATCATCCAAATTCTTTAATTTAGAACAACGAGATGCAAGAACAGCTTACAATTTAAGAAACCTGCAGTACTCGAACAAAAAAAAGTGTGTACGTCTGCCAAGCACTTTTCCACATCAAAGACAGTTTTTACAAATATGAGCGTTGGCGTGGATTTAAGTGTGCACACACTCTAAGATCAAATCTGAGCATATGCACACTTTATATGAGGCCCAAGGTCTTCACTGGGGATCAGTCTCTGGGGCTCATCTAGTTGTCCTGGTCTCCGCTGAAATTCAGGGCTGTAGAGGTCGTCTCTAGGTTCTGATTCACCATCTGGACTGGATACGGACTGGATCCAGGTGACTGCAGTGACCATCTGATCTGGATACAGACTGGATCTGGTGGCTACGGTGACCTCGGAATAAGAACAAAACAAACTAATATTAGTGTAGATTGCATTCTTCTTATGATGTAACAAGTATATTGGGTGTTATGGGAAGTAGGTTCCAGTTGACCTAATTAATGCAGCCTAACAATCTTTTAATGGATTTGAATAATAGAAATATGTTAGTGTGTTATGTGTAAGCCAGGTTAAAGAGATCGGCCTTTTTAAATTTAAACTGACAGAGTGTGTTTGCCTCCCGAACAATGTTAGGTAGATTATTCCAGTGTTTGGGCGTTAAAGGTGGGGTATGTAATTTTTCAAAAACGCTTTAGAAAACTGAGTCGGCCCGAGTACCAAAACAAACTTTTAGCCAATCAGCAGTAAGGGGCGTGTCTACTCGTGATGTGGAGGAGAGAGTGTTCAGTGCAAAGGACGGACATTAGCCGAGCGATGACAGACAGATAGAGATGGCGGATAAAAAAACAAAAGAGGAAAACGTCTGCGGAACGATAAGGCAAGAAGTAGGACCCGTGTAAATATCGGATCAGCTTTCCAGTGCTGGAGAGGAGCGGAAGGCCTGCGATCGGGCACCGAGGTTGCCTGGTTTCTTCTCGATAGGTGAGTAACACCGTGTCTACACCGGACGCGCCGCGCCGCAACAGCTAAAGTCTGCCTACACTGGATGCGATAAAGCGACTATTGAAAATCATTTAAAATTTGTGTCAGCACATCATAAATAGAACGTGGCAGCGGTTTTCTGTCAGGGATTTGTCGCGCCACACAGCATCCAGTGTAGACAGCATCACTGATTATAATGACTTGTATAGTATTTTGTCGCGCCGCTCGCATCCGGTGTAGACACGGTGTAACAATTGTTTTGCTTTGTTTCACAGAATACAGAGCACCAAACCTTTTTTTATTTATTATACAATTAACAGAAGCAAAAAAGGCCTCTAACACTAGCTTGCTCTGTTCTTTTTCTATTCTATCTGTTTTCTTTTTATTTATTATACAATAAAAAAAAACCTTGCTACGTGTACTGCGTTAAGATAACTGAGACTTGTGTTGTGAACTTGGTTCTTCTAAAGTGTAGAAAACTCAGAAGAGAAAACCAGGAGAAATCGGATTGGATCATCAGCAGGATTCTTTATTGAGAACACAAGCTGTTGGTGCTGTAGTCATCGAAGTCCAACTATAAGTAACTTTACAAGGTTATTTTATAGGCATTTTTGGAGGAGGGATTCTTGGAGGTGGAGCCAAATTTAAACAAAGCAAGCACATGAGGGACATACTAATTCAATCAACCTAACGAATCCACGTCTGGGCCAGGGATTCTTTGAATATACATTGATTCAACATAATCAAATGCATAGACACTAATCCAATCAACCTAACGAATCCACGTCTGGGCCAGGGGCCTCTTTGAATATACATTGAGTCAGGAAGAAGATAATAAGAATCTAAGTTAAACATTTAAACACAATGTTTCAGTTTATATACTATTACATTGGAACCTAGATTTATCATTTTATAAATTTGTAATCCCACAATTCCCCCTTTGAGAGTTCTAATAACTCTCACAAAATACAAATTTAGACACTTAAAAGTTAATTCTTGTAACTTGTAATCGTTACAGGCACATTGTACATGTTCTGTGTTGCTTATCTGTAATTGCATGCTGACACAGAAACAAAACATGCAATTAGGGTCCGTGAAGTTCTTACGGGTAATACTCTTTTCTGGTTGGAACTGTCATTTCCTCGTGAGAGGCGGGAGTACAAGTTTCCGAACCATGAAGAATTATCTTCAGTCATCTGGTGTAATTTTGCTGAAGAACCAAGAATGTCTTGTTGGATTTTGTTCAAGTTCTCTGTTGGATCCATTAACCCGGTGCAGCATTCAGGACACTTTGCGTGATGTCCATGATGGTTAATAGTACGAAAATCTTGATCATGTTGATGGATGACTGAAGTTCCCGTATGTGAGTCTCTGCGTTGTGTATTTTTTTCTTTCTTCTTTCTTTTCTCTTTCTTGTGTGGTTGTTGGCTCGGCAATGAGTCTAGTTGTTTTCTAGAGGTTGTGGCTTCATACGCAGGTAAGAAGGTCGGTGCGTATGGGTCTCAGGACAGCCATCAAGTGGTATCTGCACAGAGGAAGAAAAAAACCAAAACAAAAGAGAACAACGGCACATAGCAGTATTTGTTGTAGAGTCTGCAAACATTAGGGTTGTATCCTCTGTTCAAATATAGTCTGCTATTGTTGTTCCTACTTTCCCTATTTCTCAATTCCTGCGACACCTAAAGAACAGTGAGGTAAGGATGGACTAGTGGATGGGGAAGGGCCTATGAGGAAATCTTCACCGCAGGGTTAGCCCCCGAAGCCTGTTGCTTTCGGTTCTTCCCTGGGCTCCTCACTGGTCCGTGTGTCCTATCCTATCCCTGTAGGTGGGGGAACAACTTTACAGTGTGACACATGAGTCCAGACTTTCCTTCCCTGACACAACACTGCAACTGCTGTAATACCGATCCTGAAGCTAGCGTGCATGCTCTAGTTAAGGCTACTAGTTCTGCAGCTTGAGCTGAAAAATTATCTGGAAGACGACCTGAAGCAACTACTTAAGTGGTGGAAGTTACTGCATATCCTGCTCGTCTGTTACCTTCAATAATTTGAGCTGAACCATCAACAAACAACTCCAATTCTGCGTTCTCTATGGGAGTTTCTGCTATTTCACTTGTCGTCTGTTATGTAAGCGTAACACAATCATGAGTCATTTCGCCTTCATCCTCTAACACAAATTCAGTCATTGCAGACATCATACATGAGGATGGGTTTGTGACTGGTGCACGCTGTATAACAATATTCGCGGCTGTGAGAGTTGCTAAACAATTTCCTCAACGGAAGGAGGTGACAGAAGTGACTTTTGCTTAATTCATGAGTGCGGACACTGCATGAGGGCATCTTATGTTTACAGTCTGTCTTAACACCATTAGTTTTATTTACACAGAATCGTTCAGCTTTGTTGTACATTACTGGGGAAATTAAGCACTCACAGCCCTAACAATTAACACCTGAGCAAACTGCTCCAACAGTTCGGTGAAGTGGGGAGGGGCTGCTTCAGAGTACTAAGTAGACTGAGTAGGAACTGAGTAAAGCTGTTAATTTCTCCTAATGTCTTTTTTCTTTTCCTACACTCTTTCATCCAGTGTCCAGGTTTAAAACAGTAATGACAACTGCCCTCCTTCTTAGGACATTTAGGTTTCTGTCGTTTCTCTGTGTTGACCTTAAAGGATGCTGCTGCAATCTTTACTCTGGCTTTAACATCAGAGTCTCTTTCCCAAGTAGCTAACCTGTCCAAGCTGTTTTGCAAGCTTCCAGTGGACCATGTTAGATCTAAGAAAGGCAAAGCAGATCTATACTCTGATAAAAGGCCATCAAACCATGTTCGAACTAATGGTCCTTTATGATCCAGTACCTTCTCTGGAGTGTCAGCTATTCCACTATATGCTGCAGCTGACTGACAAAACCTTTCAGTGTACTCACTTACAGTTTCATCCTTCTTCTGCACACAACTAGTGACTTTTGACCAATCCACTTTTGGTCCAACAATGTTCTTTAGAATTTTCAAAACACCTTCTCTCAAATCACCTTTACTGGCATGTTGTAGTTCAGAAGTAACAGCAGACTCAAAACTATTGAATTCAGATTCAGTTAGAATTTGTGACATCAGCTGCGTGACTTCTGCCAACGACATGTCATAAAGACGCATTTTACTGATCAATGTTCTTCTAAATTCAGAAAAATGTGTGCGTGCTGACGGTAAACTCTGAGATAGTCTCTCTATATCTTTAGGAAATAAAGCTTTGGCAACAGTTTGTATTTGCACGACAGAAGAATTGAGAGGAACACTATCAGTTTCCTCAATTCCCTGAGATCTCCTCCTAGCACCACACACACTGACGGAATTTACAGGCACATCAGTTACTGATTGGAGAGCTACATCTGTTTCAACAAACGCTTGTAAATCAGGGTAAATGTTATCAGGCTGAATAACTTCTTCCACATCAGTTTTTGCTGAAGCTTTGTTGCGGTTCAATTTCTTAGTCGAAATGGATACTCTAGCACGGAGTTCTTTGTTCTGTTCCTCTAACTCTGAGTTACGCTGAGACTGTTGTGTAGCTAGCGCTAAACTGAATTCTCTGTGACAGCAGATAATGCCTTTCACATTGTTCTTTCGAATACATGCTCCTAGCACCTTTTTACACTCATCTACCAACCAAATCTTGTCTGGATGAATCTCATATTTCTGCGTTAGTTCTTGTCTAACTTTTTCAGTGACTATTAGGTCCATTTGTTCCCCTAACAGCGTTTTGAATTCACTATCTGACCACAAAGGAGTCGCAAGACCACCTTTTTCAGTTGTGGGGATCAGTCTAGCATTCTTTCTAAACATTTTGTGAGTTTCTCACCACACAATCAAAACACTAAAACTTCTCTGATCAACAGAGAGTACACTTGTTAACACAGATCAACTAGTGTTAACCTTCCCTGGCAAAGCAGAGGATAAACACAAATTCCTAGCACTTTACGCTAATCTTCCCTGCCTACAAGAACAGAGGATAAACCAAACTTATTAGCACGAAATGCTAAAATCTTCCCTGCCTGAAACAGAGGATAAACCAAAATTATTAGCACGAAATGCTAAAATCTTCCCTGCCTGAAACAGAGGATAACTTTCATCTCTAAAAGAAAAACTTTAGAGGATAAACTTAGTTAAACCAACCTACAGCTGTCTGTTAACTCTTCTCTGACGGCGCAGAGGATACAAAATTGTACTGGTCTTAGGTTCTTTTGGATTAGAGTGACACTCACCAAACCCTTGGTTGTACAGAATGATTCAGTTTCAATCTGGATTCAGGTGAGGAGCTCTATCCGGGTCACGGCACCATCTGTTGTGAACTTGGTTCTTCTAAAGTGTAGAAAACTCAGAAGAGAAAACCAGGAGAAATCGGATTGGATCATCAGCAGGATTCTTTATTGAGAACACAAGCTGTTGGTGCTGTAGTCATCGAAGTCCAACTATAAGTAACTTTACAAGGTTATTTTATAGGCATTTTTGGAGGAGGGATTCTTGGAGGTGGAGCCAAATTTAAACAAAGCAAGCACATGAGGGACATACTAATTCAATCAACCTAACGAATCCACGTCTGGGCCAGGGATTCTTTGAATATACATTGATTCAACATAATCAAATGCATAGACACTAATCCAATCAACCTAACGAATCCACGTCTGGGCCAGGGGCCTCTTTGAATATACATTGAGTCAGGAAGAAGATAATAAGAATCTAAGTTAAATATTTAAACACAATGTTTCAGTTTATATACTATTACATTGGAACCTAGATTTATCATTTTATAAATTTGTAATCCCACACTTGTTATAGCACTTGCATATCATTGCTCTTTTGTTGATTTTGATTGCTTCTGTTGTCCTCATTTGTAAGTCACTTTGGATAAAAGCGTCTGCTAAATGACTAAATGTAAATGTAAAGTTATTTTCGATGTCGGACCATAGTCTGGAATATTTCTGACTGTTCCTTGTTAGGAAGAGTCTGGTGTTTGAGAGCTGTGGTGTGTTTTCATTACAAGAGGTTGGATTATTCATTTGCTATCAGCCAATTTCAGCTGTGGACAGTGTTTGGACATTGATGTACTATAGATAAGACTTTTGCACACATCAACTTTCACATGACGAATCCTACAATCTAACATTGTTTTTTTGCTATATGTTAGCTGTATCAACCTGGATTGAATGCTTTCTATTTTGTATTTAATAAATTCATTGATTTGAAATCCCTTTGACTACTGTACATTTTTGACAATATAGACATTAGTTATGTACTGACTGCATCCATTTCAGATGTATAATAACTGTTTTTCCCAAAGACTTAAATTATAGTAGCTGAAAAGTATTGATAGTGAAACAGATGTATTGTTGTAGAGCAGTGGTGCCCAACCCTGGTCCTGGAGATCTACCTTCCTGCAGAGTTCAGTTCCAAAGCTGATCAAACACACCTGTCTGTAATTATCAAGTGCGCCTTCAGATCCTAATTAGTTGGTTCAGTTGTGTTTGATCAGGATTGGAGCTGAACTCTGCAGGAAGGTAGATATCCAGGACCAGGGTTGGGCACCCCTGTTATAGATTAATAGTACCGGCCCTGTGTGGGCCTAGTGAGGGATTCCTGGTGGCTAAGTGAGGGCTGCCCGTGCAGGGCCAGTGCTAATAGCTCGTTTCCACTGAGCGGTACAGTTCGGTACATTATGGTATGGTACGCAATTATGCCCGTTTCCATTGTCAGAAGTTGTGAATGGTACCAAAATAGCGAACCGTACCCTACCACTTTTTTGGTACCCTTTCGTTGGGGTACCTAGCACAGCAAAGGGTACCAAAAGGGTCCCAGCAGGCACAAAACAGGCACACAATGTCATAAGACGTTGATATTTGGTTAAATTTTGGTTGCGACGTCGGGTGACCAAAATCCAATGTAAATCCAATGTCTAATGTCAATGTTAAATTGATGTCCAATACCGACGTCAGCTGACGTTGAGATTTAGTTGTTTTTAGGTTGTGTAACCAAAATCCAACGTTAAGTCAACGTCAAATTGACGTCAAATATTGATGTCAACCCGATTTTCATTTTCAACCAAAATGCAACGTCTGTCTGCCGTCATGTCCAACGTCAACCTGACGTTACATAGACGTCTAGTGCCTGCTGGGGTGGAGCTAAACTCACTGCAGAAGTTGATTGGTTTACTAGAATCTTCACTTTTGCATGATACAAGGGGATAAAGCTTCTCCTTCACTCGTGCCGCTCTGCTGTGTTCGGCTTATTACTTCAGAGTGCGCAAACACAAAAAAATATAACGGTGTATTTTATATTTTCACACAGACATGCCGTTTCTCAATATGCGTTCTTGTCTGTTCTTGTGGACTTGTGAAACGTCATTGCCCAAAAACCCACGTAATTTTCAAAATATTACTGTTATTGGCCCGGTTTCACAGACGGGGCTTAGACTAAGCCAGGATTAGGCCATAGTTCAATTAGGACATTTAAGTAATTTTTATAAACTTGCTTAGAAAAAAACATTACTGGTGTGCATCTTGAGACAAAACAAAAGCACTGTTATATTGCAAGATCAGTCAGTGCAAGTTTCTATCAGTTTAAACAGCTCAGACTTACATTTTAGTCTAGGACTAGGCTTAAACCTTGTCTGTGAAACCGGGGGAAGGTGTCATGAAATGTAGTTTTAAGAGTTTTTCAGGCGAGAATGCAGTTGTTTAAAACTCAAATCTGCGGTTTATTTATAAATATATAGTGCCTATTTGGTAAATTTGCTATGCCGATTTCGGAGCTCCAGGCGATCAGCGGGCGCTCAGCGCTCATGTATCCGCCTCGAGCAGCCTTACACTCGGCTAGTCCTTCCGACATTTGCCGCTGGCTCTGATGTCTCTGTAGTGATTAAACATGAGAGATACAATTCGTTTTGTGTATATTTAACAGGCATTCGTGGTCTCATGAATCTATTATTTGTTCCTGGTCATATCATTTTGACTGAGCACAAAGTTTAACTTCATTTATTTTGAACTTTGCCATAGTAACTTACAGCGCTGACTTTGTAGCATACGTTTGACTGAATTGTTTGCTTTTGTCTTTATTTCCTCTTATATAAGCCTCTTATACTTTGTACTTATGCTTTTATAATGGCTATTATTGTTCATTAAAACTGACATAAAACGGCAGAGTTGTGCTTATTGTCGTGCTTTATCATCGATCGCTACTTTCCGGCATACACCACGCCTATCAAGTAAAGGGTACTGTTGGCAGTGGAAACGCAAGCTGGATCAGGGTGTTCGGTCCCATACCGCTCAGTGGAAATGAGGCATAAGAGACCAACGTTTTTTCAATGAGCAACATCTCAGAGGCCCTGCGCTGGCAGCCCGCTGGGGGCCCTTAGGCTAGCACAAAGTGGGCCCGTAAAGGGCCAGTGCAGGCTTGTTTGCAGGGAAATGTCGCTAGATGATGTCACACGCTAATTAGCATATTCATGACATCATCGCGCCGTATTGCCTTTTACATTTGTTTGTCTCTCTGTGGTCACATACTGTATTTTAATTTAGCCATATTTTCAATAAAACTGTTTTCATTTAAATATTTTACTGTTTCTGTTGTCAGACAATGGGATAAATATGAAATAGTGACTGAAACACCCTTTAAGAATACAAAACCAGCTCTCCCTTACAAGATGTTAATCTGCACAAAAATCCTGATTTATAATTGAGCAGTCGTCTGATGAAATCAAATACACATAAGATAAGACATGACAAAGACAATAGCTGTGCTGTGATTTCGGCTATATTTCCATGTAAAATTAGAGAAGCAATTTAATATCTATTTGAACTGAAAGCACTGCTCCTCTCAGCCGCTCGCTGAACAGAGCAGACGCAGAGAGAGATGGAGGTGGTGTGTGCGTACTGGGAAAGCAAGACCTCGCGCTCGAGCGGCAGTACCAGCGAGTCACAGACTCGATAATGTTTGTCCAAGAAGTCGCTAGATTTGTGGCGACCCAAGCTGAGCCTGCTGAGTTAAGTCTTCTGAGGTCAGGCAAACCAGTGTTAGGCACAAGCAGACTAGCTTCAAGTCAAGTCAAGTCAAGTCACCTTTATTTATATAGCGCTTTTAACAATACAGATTGTGTCAGTAATGTATAATAATAAGATTAAACACTCAATTTTCAGTTAAAGGCATTTCATTATTGAATTCAGAGATGTCACTGTCTAGCTCAGTTTAGTTTAAATAGTATCTGTGAAATCAAATCGATGATAATCGCCAGAAATTAAGTGTTCCCAACTGAGCAAGCCAGAGTCGACAGCGGCAAGGAACCAAAACTCCCTCTGAGACAGAATGGAGAAAAAAAAACCTTGGGAGAAACCAGGCTCAGTTGGGGGGCCAGTTCTCCTCTGGCCAGACGAGACCTGCAGTTCAGTCAGTCTGAAGGTCTGGCTACGCGAGACTATGCTGGCTACTGCTGCTTGTTATTGCTAACTACCTCTACCCACATGGCTTTCTTTAAGGAAACCTAAAACACCCTAGCACCCCTAGTGGTAAGGAAGAAAACTTGCCAACAAAATTCTTGTTAACAGGCTCATGTCTGTTACACCTCAAATATGACTTGTGAGATCCACTTTCCTGCAGAGTTTAGCTACAACTTGATCAAACTCACCCAACTGTGATTTTCTAATGAACCTGAAGACATTGATTAGCATGCTCAGGTGTGTTTGATTAAGGTTCGAACTAAGCTCTGCAGGAAAGTGGATCTTGTGAGCCAGATTTGAGGATCCCTGGCCTATATGAAACAACAGGTTCTGAAAAGGTGTCTTTTGGTTTGAGCCATTCTAGTTCAGTTGAGTGACAAAAGAATGGCCAGTCAATGTTAGTATTCTCCTAGTTGCATTACAGGGCTGCCTACACAAAACCTGCATGGGGCCAAAGGTACAAAAGTTGCTCTGGGCCCGAATGGGCTGGCTCACAGAGAGCATGCGGTGAGCCCAAAGCTGTGGGCCTCGCCTGGGCAAGCCTGCACTGGGCCTGTTTAGGTTTGATGTGGACTGGCCCTAGTCCACTGTGCCCACAAAAAGCCAGCATGGGCCCCACAGGGGCATGTTTGCAGGGTGTACAATCAGTTGTCCTTTACTCTCAGAATCCTGTAACCAGACAAATCATCTGGGATTATGATGAGAGACTGCACCACCCTGGCTCAAAGTGATTATTTGCCAAAATAAGAAGGAGATATTGGACATTACGAGGCCGTGAAGCTGTCCACCGAAACCAATGCGAGTGTGGTGTGCAGAAAAAGGAGAGTCTGTCCAGAAGTTTCCCTAATATCCTATTTCTTACCAGACAAAGGTACTTCAGACCAGCCTTTTAATTAATGAGCATATACTGTTTATGCCCTTTTTATTCAAGACTGGCCATCGTAAAAATAAGAAATGGGGCATAGTGTTCAAGTGCATGGACATCAGGTCAGTCCATCTCGACTTTCTTAGTAGTACTGACTCAGACTGATTCCTGATCACCCTACAATAATTCATTGCCTGGCGAGGGAAATCATAAGAGTTGCTGTGTGACCAGAGCACCAACTTCAAATGGGAGAAGGCAAAATTGAATGAATCCTTTGCCACTCTACAAAATTAACTACCAAGTCACCTTGCCAGCCAGCAGACAATTTGTCTACAACCCATCTCACTTTGGCAGTTACTTGAAGAGAGAGATTTGCTTGATCAAAGCAGCCCTCAAAGTGACCATCGGTCCCCAGAATGTCACTGAGGAGGTACTGAGAACATTTTTGATTGAGGTTGAAGGTACCCTCAACTCAAAGCCCCTTGGGTTTAGCTCCTCAGATATAGCTGACCTTGACCTGATGACCTGGGTATTACCTACCCAGTTTCCAAACTCGCCAGAAGTGGAAGACAGACAAGAGGACACTACAGATTAGAGATGTGGTCATGATTGTCTATCCTGAATTCTCTCTCTTTTTTTTAAAAAAAAGATTGATTTTTGGTGTTTTTGCTTTTATTATGACAGGGCAATGAAGAGTTGACAGAAAGTGAAGTGGGAGAGAGAGAGGGGGGCAGGACTGGGCAAGGTCCTCGAGCCGGGATTCAAACTCGGGATGCCCATAGCGCGATGGCACTATATGTTGGTGCGCTGCCCACGAGGCTATTGGCGCCAATGGTCCTGAACTTTCTTATGCTCTCTGGTCAGTGGGTAAGGTCACCCAGGTGTTCCCAGGCTCAGATGGCAGCCAGTGTGGACGTTAAAGGTAGGACTTATACACAAGTTGCAGCTTGACTCAATTTGATCCCAGCCTTAGCAGGGCAGTGCATGATATATGAGGGGTATAACCAAAAAGCCCTGCCTAATAAACAGGAGTTTCAGGGCTGTTGCTAGCAGGGAGAAAAGTGGTGATGATTCTAGGAGCCCCTGGCTTTTGGCCTCCACCCCATTTACTAACAGGGGCCACATTAACTTAAAGGCTGAAGCCCAGGGCCTTGCTTGGCTGTAGAGGAAACAAAAAGTAGAGCTAGATTGATTAGCCATAGGGAGCACCCAAATTTCTCCCGGTGGGCCGATCACCGAAACCCCAAATTAGAAGCATGGTTTTTACCTGAGTCGTGATCTTACTTACACTCAGTGTTGGGAAGGTTACTTTGGAAATGTAATAGGTTACAGATTACAAGTTACCCAACTTAAAATGTAATAAGTAGTGTAACTTTTCAATTTACATTTACATGTACATTTAGTCATTTGGCAGACGCTTTTATCCAAAGCGACTTACAATTGGGGAATACATAAAGCGATTCATCTTGAAGAGGCAATCAGACAGAGGAAGTGCTCGTAACACCAAGTCTCAGTCATTGTTCAAATAAGTACAAGCTAGCAAGGGAAGGAGAGAAAGATAAAGGGAAAGATTAAGGTTTTTTTTTTTTTTTTTTTTTTTTTTTTAGGAAGTTTAGGAAGTCAAGTAGTGCCGAAAGAGATGAGTTTTCAGTTGTTGCTTGAAGACTGACAGCGATCCAGCATTCCGGATAGGGGTGGGAAGATTATTCCACCAGCCAGGAATGGTGAACGAGAATGTTCTGGAGAGTGATTTTGAGCCTCTCTGTGATGGTACCACAAGGCGTCGCTCACTAGCAGATCTCAGACTTCTGGAGGGGATGTAGATTCGTAATAGTGAGTGGAAGTAGGATGGTGCTGAGCCTGTGGTCGTTCTGTATGCAAGCATCAGTGTCTTGAACTTGATGCGAGCTGCCACTGGTAGCCAGTGCAATGAGATGAAGAGAGGTGTAACATGGGTTCTTTTGGGCTCGTTGAAGACCAGTCGTGCTGCTGTATTCTGAATCATTTGTAGAGGTTTGATTGTGTTTGATGGAAGTCCAGCCAGAAGAGCATTGCAGTAGTCCAGCCTAGAAACGACAAGGGCCTGGATAAGAAGTTGTGCAGCATGCTCTGTCAGAAAAGGCATGATCTTTCTGATGTTGTGTAGCGCAAACCTGCAAGATCGAGCAGTCTTTGCAATGTGCTCTTTGAAGGTCAGCTGGTCATCAAAGATTACACCAAGATTTCTGACCGAAGTTGATGGGGTAATTATTGATGTGCCTAACTGAATCGAGAAGTCATGCTGTAGAGTCGGAGTGGCAGGGAAGACAAGAAGCTCAGTCTTTGCCAGGTTGAGCTGTAGGTGATGTTTTTTCATCCATGCCGAGATGTTCTCCAGGCAGCCTGAGATCCGTGCAGCTACAGTTGGATCATCTGGTTGAAAAGAGAGATAGAGCTGTGTGTCATCGGCATAGCAATGGCAGGAGAAGCCATGTGGCTGTATGATGGGTCCCAGTGATGTAGTGTATGTGGAGAAGAGGAGGGGTCCAAGAACCGATCCCTGAGGAACCCCAGTGACCAGTTGATGTGCTTTGGATACCTCCCCTCCCCAGGCCACCCTGAAAGACCTACCGGTGAGATAGGATTCAAACCAGCGAAGTGGAATCCCAGTGATGCCCAGCGATGAGAGGGTGGACAGGAGGATCTGATGATTGACAGTGTCAAAAGCAGCAGAAAGATCCAGCAGAATGAGGACTGATGATTTGGAATCGGCCTTTGCAATTCGCAGGGCTTCAGTGACTGAGAGAAGCACAGTCTCTGTTGAATGGCCACTCCTGAAACCTGACTGTTTAGCATCCAGTTTTTTTTTTTTTGTTATCAACAGTTTTTTTATTTTATTTTTTTCACACATAAAACAACATAACATCCAAAATATAACAAAACAAAAACAAAACAACAGACACATACTCAACATCTCAAGGTCCAATCAAAAGGGAGGGAGAGAGGGAAGGACAATAAAAACACAAAAGTCACTCCTTTATACAATCACGTATATCCATCAAAAAACACTGCCAAGCATCAATGGTCGAGGGCCTGGCCCCACCGACTCGCACCGTTGTACATTCACATGTCACTATTTGCAGGAGGCTACGGATCCAATATGTTTTTCTACACATGTGTGGTGTAAACCAGTTCTGGATTATTGTCTTCTTCGCAGCTGTAAAACCAGCAAACAACATTCTCTTTTGCATTGAATTAATACAGAGACCAGAATCATCATTAAGAAGACACAAACTTGGGTTAACAGACCAATTAATTCACAGTAATGCTGACAAAACCAGATTTACATGTGTCCATAGACTGATGACGACAGGACATTCCCAAAACATATGCAGAAAAGTGCCTGATGATGTAGTGTTACATACAGTATATGGCAGTTCAAATTTGACTGTAGTTTCATTTTAAAGCATCCAGTTAGTTGTACTGTGAAAGAAACAATGAGAGCTGGTTGAAGACAACTCATTCGAGTGTTTTCGCTACGAATGGAAGGAGAGAGACAGGTCTGTAGTTTTCTAAAAGAGAAGTGTTTAATGTAGGTTTTTTGAGCAGTGGAGTTACCCGAGCCTGCTTGAACGCTGTGGGGAAGATGCCTGTGTGGAGAGATGTGTTGATAATGTGTGTGAGTGCCGGCAAGAGTGTGGGAGAGATTGCTTGGAGAAGGTGAGAGGGGATTTGGTCAAGAAGGCATGTTGTAGGATGGCTGAAGAGGAGAAGTTTGGATACTTCCGCCTCGGTGAGGGGACAGAAGGAGAAGATGGGAGTTTGAGCAGTGGATGTGGTTGGTTGGAGGTCCTGTGTGTATGGAGGTGAGAACTGGTTACAGATTGTTCTAGTTTTGTCTGTGAAAAAAGTCGTCAGCTGTTATAGAAGTGGTGGGAGGTGGTGGAGGGGGACAGAGGAGAGAATTAAATGTTCTGAAGAGATTACGCATGTCTGGAGCGCTGTTGATCTTGTTGTGGAAATGTGAGGATTTGGCAGTGTGGACTTCACTAGAGAAAGATGAAAGCAAAGACTGATACCTACTCTGGTCCGACGGATCGTTTGATTTGCGCCATTTTCTCTCTGCCGCTCTGTGTTTGGTCCGATGCTCACGAAGAACATCGGATAACCAGGGGTTAGAAGGGCTAAGAGTGGAGACTAAGAGTGGGGTGCCATCCTCCATGAAAGAGGACAGCAGGCCATCCAGCTCCTCTAGGAAGGTGGCTAGAATTTGGCCAGGGGGACGGTATATTACCACAATCTGGAGTTTTATAGGAGCTGTTACAGTAATCGCATGAGATTCAAATGAGTTGTGATTGCCTAGGGGAGAGTGGGTTGAGTATTTCCAATTGTTTGAAATGAGCAGACCAGTGCCCCCACCCCGGCCAACTTGCCTTGGGGTGTGAGAGAAAGAGAAATTGTGAGAGAGAGCAGCTGGGGTTGCTGAGTCTTCTGGACGAATTCAGGTCTCAGTCAAGCCCAAGATGCTGAGTGTGGATTGTAAGGAAAAAGCAGAAATGAAGTCAGCTTTGTTGACAGCTGACTGGCAATTCCAAAGACCCACAGAGAAAGAAAGAAGTGTAGTAGAAGATGTAGAGATAGGGTGCAGGTTAGCAGGATTACGTTGCAGTCTGCGTGTGTTTTTAGAGCGTGGTTGAGAGAGAACCGGAATGGTTTGGAAACACATGATAGAGGTGGAAGGATAGAGGATAGGGAAGGAGTGTGTGTGAGGGAAGATAGAAATGATACTTAAGTGTGTGCTCGGTGTCGTTGCTCGGTTGAAGTCGCGCAGGAAAAAGTCGTCCGTCTTTACACTCGTTGGTCTTCACATGAGGAGGCTGAGCACGACGGCTGAACGCTTCCGCAGACGCTTCCGCATCAGCGCTCGGACATCAAATAAATACAGTCTAGGAGACTCGAGTGAAAACAGCTGTGGCCGGCTTCTGCTCAGCCCAGCCAATAACCTTAAAGGACTGCTTTATTAAAGTAATGTAACTGATTACATTTGATTACTTTTTGATTACTTTTCTAAATTTCTAATGTTGTCAACTGGTAATCATTTTCAAACATGTTAACCAGGCAGGGTTAACCTTACAGTAGTACTCAACACTGATTGCTGTCAGACTTTCCAAATCCTTCATCACTTGAATTAAGATTTTAATTTTAAAGGAGACATTGCATGCTAAATATCCTCATTTGAATATAAATGTGTCTTAGCAGTGTGTGGACACAACCACCCTACAATGATAAAATTTCACTCCCTTTTTTTAATCCCCCAAAAACCTAAACAGTCTCAATTATCAAGACATTTTGATTTTGGGGTGAATAACCAGCGCTCTCTTCCACCCTCAATACCATGACTGAGGTGAGACCCTTGAGCAAGGCACCGAACCCCCAACTGCTCCCCGGGCGCCGCAGAAATATGTATGTGTGTGTGTGTTCACTGCTGTGTGTGTGCATTTGGATGGGTTAAATGCAGAGCACAAATTCCGAGTATGGGTCACCATATCTGGCCACATGTCCAGAGCTGGCGCCAGGGCACCTCCATCAGGGGGGCATTTGAATTTCTAGGGGGGGCACAAATCACGTTGTGTGTGTGTGTGTGTGCGTGTGTCGGGGGGGGGGGATCGTGCAATCTGTGATCGTGTGCAGTTGCTGACACTCGCTAAAGCATGCAATCGCTTTCTTATGTGCGCTGTTTTATCAGTTTCACTTTCGCTTTCGAAATCGATCACGGTTCAGCTAGGACGGGAGAGGATGAAAAGTGGGGGGGCACAGTAACTCGTTTGGGGGGGCACGGCCCGCGAATGCCCCCCCATGGCGCCGGCCCTGCACATGTCACTTCACTTTCACTAAATTCGTTTATGTCTGGCTGCGCAAATCATTTTACTCCAGACTGCTTTCTGAATGAGGGACAATTCAAGGCAGGTTTTGTTAAAAAGTTAAAACTCAAGGATGGATCAGTACCCATTGTTCATGATCCAGCTGCACCTCCAGAAGAAGTAAGTCTCACACTTATTTCACACAATATTTGTGAATCACCATTGCTCTTCCACAGAAGAGAGGGGTGGGGTGAGCAGAGCTCATTAGCATACGGGGTGAGCAGAGCTCATTAGCATGTAAAGAGATATGCACCGAAACGAGTCACTAGCTATGTTTCCATCCAAAGATTCGAATTAAACTTATGCGCAAAACTGGAATATCACATAAAACATTTGCGAATAAACCACCGTTTCCATCCAACGAGTCAAAGAGAACAAAATCGTCACTTCCTGGTAAACTGTGGCACTAAATATCACAAAAAATACAGGAGAAGCCACTGAATATAATAATTTTCATATATTACATAAATTACTTGCACCTCAGAGCGAGCAGACGAGACAATAAATGCGGTTATTACTTTTGGAGGTGGCTGTTTGAGAACACAGTAGTATAAGACAATTATACAGAAATACTTTGACGACAGACTTTGCTGATGTTTTTCAGAACGACCATAACAACTTATAGATGCTGTGAACGAGATCAGTCAGCTGTTAGTCAAGTTATCCCGTCTCATAGCGCAATGTCACATGACTTTTTCGATGCGCATGGAGGAATTTATTTGGTAAATGTGTTTCCATTGTAGTTTATGCGCATTTTGTATCCTACTCAAATGTGCGCATACGTTTTTTATGCGCATTTTTTGAATTTATGCACATCTTGGCGTTTCCATCCAGCATTTTTTTATGCGATAATCCAAAATGTGCATAAAAATAGGTGGATGGAAACGCAGCTACTGTGAACAGAGCTGTTTTTGACAAGGTAAAAAGGGTGTTGTTATACATGACCAATGAGACTATTTCAAGAAGACCCTAAAGAATCATACCAACTTGTGGAAAATGGGCATTCGATGTCCCCTTTGAAGCACAGCCACCACAAAATCAGACTGACTTTAAAATCATTCTGAGGTTAAATACAGATTTAAAATCATACCAAGAAATAGTTTAATAGCTATGATACTGTTTTTTGAAATCAAATCCTTGCATAGCTATGACGGGAAACACATCTAACGATGCCTTGGAAAAAATAGTTAATCTTAAAAAAATAAAGTATATACATAAACCCATATAGGAAACACGTATAAGAGTTATCAGATAAGCATTTTATAAACTTCTGAAACCTTGGTGTTTCATATTTTAGAGCAGTCACTGCAATTTATGAAAGACATCAATTAAATCTGTATGTGGGAGTGTGTGTGAAAAAATCAGATGTAACCCCCTTTGTAATCCTTAACATTTTCATAAGTAACAGTAATTTAATTACACATTTTTTCTTAGTAACTGTAACTGATTACAATTACTTTTATTTTGTAATTAAATTACGTAATTCCGTTACATGTAACTAGTTACTCCCCAACACTTCTTACACTACAGTTAACTCTGGATTCAAGAGTTACAGTAGCTTTTGTTTAGGGCAGCTACAAAGGAGAATTTAATAGTTCTAATAAACTTTAAGTAAAATATTAACTCTGTAATTAGAGCCTGCAATATAATGGGATGTTAATTTTGTTAAATGTATTTACAGTAATGTGTGGGCTGGATGGGCAGAATTTTAGCCCAAGTCCAGTCCTGATGAATCAGGCAATGAAATAGGGCAAGAAAGAAGACATTTAATAATAACTCTTGAAGGCAGTCATGTGCTCAAAGGTTGTTGCTGTTTCTGGAAACCTGTTTACTTTGACCTCATATCTGGTATTAATGCATTTAATGTGTTGTAGCATGGAATATTTGGTATGCATACTTATTTTATTTCTGTGTTGGAGATTTGATTTTTTTTTTAAATACCAATTATTCCCATAGTAGAAAACATTGTGACAACAAAATTGTTGTGAAACATCAGACGGAGCGGGATCCATTTGCAGCTTTTTTTATTAGAATTGTCAGACTGAACAGGGTAAATCACCAGCAATGGAAACAGCGTAGGCAAGGCAGAGACGTAGTCAGATAAACAGGCAGAATAATCAGAGCAGGCGGCTTACAATCAGAGTTCAGGGAAACAGTCCGAGTCAGGGCAACCAGAGAAGAATCACAGAGTCGAAGATCAAGGCAGAGGTGGTAACAAGAAAACAAACACGGGTAGAAAAGCTCAGAAGTGACAGCAGGGGCAAATCAAGACTTCGCTTTGAGTGCATGGAAGTGTGCTGCTTATATGTGGGTGTGTGAGTGAGGTGCAGGTGTGGCAAGATAATCAGGCCCAGGTATGAGGGGTGATGGGAAACGGAGTCCGAATGGGAGTTAGTATTCAGGGGACGGTTCCCTCTGGTGGTGCAGAGGGGGCGGTACGGGAGCTTCAATCGTAACAGAGCCCTCCCCCTGCGAGCGGCTCCTGACGCGAGGAGGCAGACGACGCCGGGGTCTTCCGCGAAGTTGAGGGGCCGGCTTCGCCAGGTGCAATCGGTGGAATTCCTCTGTGAGAGTGGGATCCAGGATATCGCCTGAGTTAACCCAGGATCGCTCCTCCGGACCGAACTCCTCCCAGTCGACCAGATACTGTAGCGCACCGCCCCGGCGTCTGGAGTCTAGCAGTTTATGCACTCGATACGCCTCCTCGCCGTCGACCAGAATGGGCGGGGGAGTCTGCGGCTCAGCTCCCTCCTCCGGTGCCCCTCTCGGACCACCAGCGGGTTTCAGCAGGGATACATGAAAAGTGGGAGAAATGCGGTAATTAGAAGGCAGTTCTAACCGAAATGATACAGGGGTAATTTGTCTGGAAATCTTGAAGGGCCCAACATACCTGGGACTGAGTTTCTTGCATGGAAGTCGGAGGCGAAGATCCCGGGTCGAGAGCCAGACCCATTGCCCTGACTGGTAGACGGGACCTGATCGTCGATGTCGGTTGGCCTGAAGTTCCTGGCGCCTGACTGCCCGTAGAAGATGGGTGTGAGCTCGGTCCCAGACCTCCTCACTGCGTTGTAGCCATTCAGTAATCGAAGGCAGCTCGGTGGGTTCTCCTGACCAGGGGAACATTGGTGGTTGGAATCCGAGGATACATTTGAAAGGGGTCATGACTGTGGCTGGTTTGGTCAGGGAGTTTTGAGCGTATTCTGCCCACATCAAATATCGACTCCACTCCGTCTGTTGTTGCTGGCAGTAGGAGCGAAGGAAGCGAATGACCTCTTGGTTAAGACGCTCTGTCTGACCGTTGGATTGTGGATGGTAACCTGAAGTGAGACTGATATTGACATTTAGACTTTTGAAGAAAGCTGACCATACCCTTGAGGTGAATTGAGGACCACGATCGGAGACAATGGGTCTCATTCACTAAGCATGCGTAAGCACTAATTTGTGCGTGAAATGTGAGTACGAATGATTTTAAGAACAAACCACGATTCACCAAAAATTTCATACTAAAATTTATTCTACATTTACGAAAAATGATAGGAACAACTGAAACCACACGTACGCAGAACGCACTTACTCTGCACGGCCTTATAATCATGTTAAGATGTTATATTTCATCTAAATACGACTATGATTATATTAAAGCATGTTTACTAAATAATTGTGTTATATAATCCATATACAAAATTATATAACAAACTTATTTAATAATACAATTTAATCTTGTCATCATGCATTTCATATAGTGAAAGTGTAAGAAAAGTTGCGTTTTGTTCAGCTGCGAGGTTTCTCTGAATAAGACGTATGTAGAGCCGGCTCCCGAGAGGTCTGTAGTCTGGGTCTGTATGAAAGTTTGTTTTGTGTTTGAACTGGTGAGAATGGTACACTTGAATGCTCAAAGATCTGGCGAGAGCGCGTTTGCTCTGAATAAATGCGGAAAGCCCTTATATGGAGATAATTTGGGCGTGTTTTTTGCAAATGACTAACCTCGTGCACGCGGCAGCTCATTTAGAATTACTCCAAATTCACTAACATAAGAACGAGGTAAGAACAAATTCATGTGCGTACGCACGTGTTGTGAATTAGGCGGCAAGTTTTCGTGAGAAGTTCAAATGTGCGTATAAATATGAAAAACGTACGCAATTATTAGTGAATGAGACCTAATGTCGTCGGGCAGAGCGTAATAGCGAAACACCTGGTTGCACAGTAATTCGGCTGTCTCAAGAGAAGTAGGCAGTTTAGGCAATGGAATGAGGCGGCAGGCTTTGGAAAATCGATCAACAATGGTGAGAATGGTGGTGTTACCGTGGGTAGGTCCGTGATGAAGTCAATGGCAATGTGTGACCAGGGGCGTCGAGGCGTGGGTAAGGGTTTTAACAGGCCGGCTGGAAGTTGTCTGAGTGATTTGGTGGTGCTGCAGATATTGCAGTTGTGAATGAATTTGGCTGCGTCTGTCAAAAGCGTGGGCCACCAGAAGCGATTCCGCAGGAGATGTTCCGTAGCCATGATTCCAGGGTGGCCTGAACTGGGGCTTGTGTGGACTTGAGTGAGCAGTTGCTGACGGAAGGGTTCTGGAACGAATACAAGGTCAGCGGGGCATTCTGGAGCATTCGGCGGTGGCATTCTCCCACCCCCATATTTGAAGTGTCGACCTCGACGGTGAATTGGCGTTCTGGATCAGGATGTTGAAGGATGGGTGCGGAGGTAAAGCGAGCCTTTAGTTCCTTAAATGATTGGAGGGCCTCGGGAGACCAGACTAGGCGAGATGTGTTGTGTTTGGTCATGGCGGTGAGCGGAGAAGCGATGGAGCTGAAGTTTCTGATGAAACGTCGGTAGAAGTTAGCAAACCCCAGGAAGCATTGTAATTCTTTTACCGTCTGAGGCTGTGACCAGTCGAGTACTGCCTGGACCTTCTTATCATCCATGGCAACTCCATCTTGACTAATTACATAACCGAGGAAAGAGGTGTTGGTCTGATGGAACTCACATTTCTCTGCCTTTACGTAAAGCTGGTGTTGTAGTAGCCGCTTGAGAACTGATCGGACGTGTCGTACGTGTTCCTCTTGGGTATCTGAGTAAATCAGTATGTCGTCAATGTACACGATTACCCATCTGTCCAACATGTCGCGGAAGATGTCATTCATGAAAGCTTGGAAGACTGACGGACTGTTAGCGAGCCCGAAGGGCATAACCAAGTACTCATAGTGCCCACTAGTGGTAGAGAAGGCTGTTTTTCACTCGTCCCCTTCACGGATGCGAATCAAATTGTAGGCGTTACGTAGGTCGAGCTTGGTGTAGTATTTCGCCTGCCGCAGTTGTTCGAGGGCCGCAGGAACGAGTGGTAGTGGGTAGCGAAATTTCACAGTGTTATCATTCAAGCCTCGATAGTCAATGCATGGTCTTAGGCCCCCATCTTTCTTCTTCACGAAGAAAAACCCCACGGATGCAGGAGAGGTGGACGGTCTGATGAACCCCTTGGCTAATTCCTCCTGTATGTAGGTCTTCATGGACTCTGATTCTGGTTGGGACAGAGGAAAAATCCTTCCCTTGGGTGGAGTGGTGCCAGGCAGGAGATCGATTGCGCAATCGACTGAGCGGTGAGCGGGGAGCTGTGAGGCTTTCTTCTTGCTGAAGACTTCTATGAGATCTGCGTACTCAGGGGGTAAGTTGAGTGTGTCTACGGTGGAAGTCGTGGTTGTGTTGGGTTTTCTGGTGATTTTGGACAGACAACGTTCTTGACATGCTGGTCCCCATTCTGTAATCTGTCCCTCTCTCCAGGATACTTGTGGATCGTGTGTTCGAAGCCAGGGAAGACCGAGACTCAGTGGATGGGTAGGTGACTTTATAACGTAGAATTGAATCTTTTCAGAGTGTAGGGTTCCGATGTGCAGGTTGACAGGTTCGGTGAGGCGGAGAATCTTTCCCTTGCCCAGGGGACGGCCATCTAGCGCCTCCACTGCCAAGGAGGAATTACAGGGGTTTAGATTCAAGTGATGTTGACCGACAAACTCACTGTCTATGAAATTTCCAGCTGCTCCTGAGTCTAGAAGCGCCGTTGTATGAATTACTTGGCTGAGAGATTAATTCGACAGGTAGTTTAATACTAGAAGCTGAACTGATCGAGCGGGTAATGTCACTCACCGAGCGCAGATTTGATGATGGCCGAACGGGACAAGTACTGGCCGCAGTACAGACAGAGTTGGTTTTGTATGCGGCGTTCCCTCTCCTCGGGAGTGAGGTGAGTGAATCCTAGTTGCATTGGTTCAACGGCATTTTGAGGTCTGGGTGGTGAGCGAGGTGCAGATCGTACCGTGCGTCGAGAGTGAATCAGATTATCTATGTGGATGGTAAGTTCGATGAATTGGCTCAGGGTTCTCCCTTCGTCTCGACACGCCAGCTCAGATTGCAATTCGGTGTTCAGACCTCTCCTAAACAATAGTTTCAGGGTATCCTCTACCCACATGGTTTGTGCCGCCAGAGTGCGGAATGACAAAGCATACTCGGCCGCAGTTCTCCTGCCCTGTGAGAGTGCTAGAAGCTGCTCACCCACGCCTCTTCCCTCAGCTGGGTGTTCAAACACCTCCCTGAAGTGTTGGAGGAATGAGTCAAAGGTAGGGAAGGCTGAACCATCGGTCCTCCATACCGCAGTAGCCCAGTCCAGAGCTTTGCCGGTGAGTAACGAGCACACGAAGGCGGTGCGACTGGATTCAGTGGGGTAAAGTAAAGGTTGTTGGTTGACGAAGAGCGAGCATTGCAACAGGAAGCCTTTGCATTTCGTGGAATCACCGTCAAATTTCTCAGGAAAGGCAAGTCGTGGGCTGACAGGGGGAGTTTGCATGGCAGGAGGGTTGTTTGGAACGGGTGGCGGGTTGGCAGCGGCTTGTGGTTGAGCTATGCGCAGACCTTGCAAAGCTGTAACAAGCTCCTCGGTGAGCGTGGTGAGTCGATGCAGCTGATGTTGATGCAAAGCGAGTTGCGAGGCTTGAGCTGTGAGCTGTGTCGTCAGCTGCATCAATGCTGCTGGATCGCTGTTTGGCGAAGTCTTCTGTTGTGAAACATCAGACGGAGCGGGATCCATTTGCAGCTTTTTTATTAGAATTGTCAGACTGAACAGGGTAAATCACTAGCAATGGAAACAGCGTAGGCAAGGCAGAGACGTAGTCAGATAAACAGGCAGAATAATCAGGGCAGGCGGCTTACAATCAGAGTCCAGGGAAACAGTCCGAGTCAAGGCAACCAGAGAAGAATCACAGCGTCGAAGATCAAGGCAGAGGTGGTAATAAGAAAACAAACACGGGTAGAAATGCTTAGAAGTGACAGCCGGGGCAAATCAAGACTTCGCAATGAGTGCATGGAAGTGTGCTGCTTATATGTGGGTGTGTGAATGAGGTGCAGGTATGGCAAGATAATCAGGCCCAGGTATGAGGGGTGATGGGAAACTGAGTCCGAATGGGAGTTAGTATTCAGGGGACGGTTCCCTGGTGGTGCAGAGGGGGCGGTACGGGAGCTTCAATCGTAACAAAAATAGACTACTATGAAGGGGGCCCTTGGATTTGCTTTAGCCCCAGGGACTGCATACTAATAACACTAATAATTACAAAAAAGTATGCGATTCCAGATGCAGCATTTAGGCTATCAAAGAGATATATCCATGTACACTTGTTCCCTGTGTCATCTGCATTTTGCCTTTTAGACTGAATATAGGCTACATGCATGCTCCCTAATTTTGAAATGTTAATTAGGTTATCTAAATACCTAGTAGGCCATTGGATCGTATCATAGGCTTGTAATGAGCCAGGTGTGATACAGTGATGCCTGTCAGGTAGCAGTGACTTTGATTTCTGCATTATTCAAGAGCACCTTCAACATCAAAGAGTTTCAGTTCATTAATGTAAAATGGATAGCTTGAATGTGCTGTAAATTGATTTGTGCGAAGGCGTGCGCTAAATGCATGCATATAAATTAATTGTATTAATGCAGAAGTCGGTGACCCATTGTTAATTGAAGGCTGTTAATTCAGAGAAAGTCAAATTAGAAATTAGAAATATTTTTAATAACATTTTGTATCCTATTGTAGTTTACAGAAATGCAATTTCTTATAATTTCCAAAAAGATAGCCTACCATTCATATTCTTAAAACTAAATACATAAAATTTCCTTTAGCTCCCAAAGTTTTTTTTTTTTTTTAATGGGATATATCCATCCAGTGAGTACGTAAGACTTAGATTTGGATTTGACTCTAATAAATGTATATTATGTGATGGCATTGAAACCACGGATCATCTGTTTTTTCATTGTATGCAGGGGCGGACTGGCCATCGGGAGAACCGGGAGAATTCCCGGTGGCCTGGCAGCCAATTTGGCCCACTGCCCTGCATTTATTTATTATAAATGCATATCAATTTATTATTATTATATTATATTATATTGTTGTTGTTGCCTACCGAATGTACTAAAGTGATTATTTCCAAATTCGCCATTCAATAATAAAACTCTAATAAATCATGCCTTGACTGGCAACGCGATTCGCCTCGCGCGCGCTCCGCGCATCCGCGCGTCCGCCAAAAGGACGCGAGACTCTAGAATGGAGTGGAAGCGCCCAGGTGGAGCAGATGCAAAACTGTCCTGGGGTGCGTTTCCCAAAAGCAACTACGGTCGCAAGTACCGTCGTTACCAATAGAGTTCAACGGGACTTACCACCATAGTTAGCTAACGATGCTTTTGGGAAACGCACCCCTGTTCAGGGCTTCAAGTGCAGGTCAGTTACATCTGTAAATAGACTATTGTAGTTTTATCTTTGTTTACTTAGTTAAACATTAAACTGCTAGAAAATGTTAGCAGTAGCTGTCAATTACTGCAAACTTAACAAAAGGACATAATATCTATTGTAAAGAGAAGGAATTTAGCAGATAAATATTCACATAGTTTTATAACGGGTTTAGGAGGAGTTATGGCAGACAACAACACAACCCTTAGGAAAATGAACCGTGGTTTTACTAAAAATAAAACCAAAAAAACATGGTTACTATAGTTAAACCATGGTAACCACAAATTAATAATGGTTTTGCTACACGATATAGTTTCACCATGGTATTTGTAGTAAAACTCAATCCACCAAAAACATGGTTACTTTTACCATAGGTCTAATAATACCATGGTTAATTTTCCTTAGGACCAAACATGACCCATGATAATGCAAAAACATATTCAATTTTAAGATTTTTCTATAAAGATATATTCAAGATGTAGCTATTATTGTGCTAATTTTGACAAGATAAAACAATAATGTAATACTTATTTTTTTCTAAAATAAATGTGCAAACAAATTACAATGAGGTGGCTGTTTTGCAACAAGGTGGAGATGTGTTGATGGAAAAGTGACAGGTGCAAGAAAATTAGTGAAAAAAGTAAACATACACATGAGAGACAGCGATGTCAGGGAATATGGAGACTAAAAAGGAAAATGGAAGTTCAAAAGATAACCTTTAATTATTTTGCACGGCCCCAGCCTAGGAATTGAAACTTTTTTATGCAATGATGATGATGGCCAGATGTCCGGTTTCAAAATTTGTTGTGGGTGTATGGGATGGCCTGGATGAGAGTGAGATTTCCCGGCCTGAAATTTTGTTTCAGTCCTCCCCTGATTGTATGTATGTGGATGCTTTATGGTCTGATAGTAATGACTGTCTTTAACCTAAGGTATGTTACCTTGACAGCTCCACCCTAAAGGACATTATCCATGGACTTGTAATGAACAATAGCAAAGATGATTTTCTGCTCAATAGCATCCTTATGTTGAAAAATGTTTATATACACAAATCTAAGTACTTAAAAGTTAAACCAGCCTTTTATGCATTTCATAATGAGTTGTTTTGTATACAAAAGCCCTTAAATTGATGAAAAATCAAAATGCAATAGATATATTTTCTATTATTACAGAATATGATTTACAAAAAAAAAACATAGCCCCCCTTTAATTATTATTTTTTTGTTTTTCACCTTCTGTGTTCTCTCTCTTATATTGTTTGCACCTGTTCTGTATATTGTAAGGTGATGATGTTTTGATATTGGCAAGTTGTTTGTACATTAATAATTGTTAAAAAAAAAAAACTACAAATACAAAAAAAAACTACAAATGCGAAAAAAAAAAAAAAAGTAGGCGTCGGAATTCTGGTGATGTGCGTCACCAGACACAGCCCCGCCCCCAGCGCAGCGCTCTGATAGACTCAACTCAACTCGGACTCGCTGTCTGCTGCTGTTTCGCCGTCATCGGCTTCGGTGGATAATGTACACCTAAAAAGTGCTTCATGGTTTTATTTTACAGCCATGAACAAATCGTCGTTTGTCGCTCATGTAGTTCTGCTGTTTGTTTGGTTTAAATGCTCGTTCTCCATGCCGGATAGACTGAAAGTCAGACAGGTGAGCGTGGTTTTCTTCAGGAGCTACACAGTAACACATAGTGTGACTAATGACTGAAAGATGTTTTCAGTGTTATATATGCGAGTGTTGATTATGAAATCACTGTGTTGTGAGAGCCATGTGTAAACCTCGTATGCTACAGCCGACACATCATGGAAATTAATAAGTAACACTGACTTGTTCCATATGAAACCGTTCATTTACTTAAACTTTATAATAATTACGTTTAAAATGTCTTAAGAAGCAGGAAAACACCTTTAGACTTAATTCATAACTATACGCGTCCAGTCAATTTTTTGGGGGGGTTATTAATTTTTTTTAATTTTTTTTATTGTATGTATGTATTTATTTATTTATTTATTTAAAGCGTGAGGTAAAGCAGGTAGTGATGGCAAAGCAACATGATGTGCCCAGCATACAAGATGAGTAGAGCTAAAGAAGCTCAAATATAAAAAGATATAAGAGAATTCTGATTTATCTTACTGTATGTGTCCCTGCAGCACAGAAGCAGTCATAAGTAACACAGGTATATTTGTAGCAATAGACAACAATACATTGTATGGGTCAAAATTATACATTTTTCTTTTATGACAAAAATCATTAGGATATTAAGATCATGTTCCATGAATATATTTCTTACCGTAAATATATCAAAACTTAATTATTAATTAGTAATATGCATTGCTAAGAACTTCATTTGAACAACTTTAAAGATGATTTTCTCAATATTTAGATTTTTTTTGCACCCTCAGATTCCAGATTTACAAATATTGTCCTATCATAACAAACCATTGTATTGAGCGTATATTATCAGAGCCGTCTCTGTTACTCGAGACACGTTGTAGGAAGACACGGGGAACTCATGAACGAATTATGAAAATGAAGGGGAGGTTTTGGTCTTCAAAATCCCCCTCGAGTGAATTTGTAGAGCTATGAGTGTATGTTAATGTAGCCTATAGAAGTTATATGCCAAAAGTTTTAAAACATAAATGCCACATAAAGGAAAAAAGTAGCATACATCACTAAATCAAACATTAACTGCTAAGAACTTCATTTGAACAACTTTAAAGATGATTTTCTCAATATTTTGATTTTTTTGCACCCTCAGATTCCAGATTTACAAATAGTTGTATCTCAGCCAAATATTGTCCTATCATAACAAACCATACATCAATGGAAATATTATCTATTCAGCAGGAATAGACACGTTCACTCCTCTGAATGCTGTAACACATCGTTGTCTTTTATTTTCTCTGTAGTAGACCTTTTACATACATTACAGTTACTGTTCTCATAAAAATATTACTTATTTATATTACATTCAGGATTCCAATTTATAGTAAATAAAAAAAAAATTGTGCTCAGCGATGTTTTTGGAGTTTAAGAGGGATTTGTTTGCTGTAGGATCAGCCTTTTTACAAACTGGGAATGCTAACATAAATTTACAATGTTTAAAGATAACAGTTTAGCGTTAAAGTTACAGTACATGCTGGGTACTCAAACAACACTCATGACACACAAACACAAAGAATTAGTAATAAAAAATAAATAAATGACTGTTTTTGATTAGTTGTTGCAGCCCAAGCCCAGTGTAACCAACAGCTTCTCAAACTGAGTGTTTTATCGTCATGTTGAACGTGTGCTGTCAAAGAATCTCACACACACACACACACTCACACTCTCACACACACACACATGTTGGTTTTTGTGGTTTATGGGGACTCTCCATAGGCGTAATGGTTTTTATACTGAACAAACTGTGTGTGCTATTGCCCTACACCAACCCTACACCTAAACTTAGCCCTCACAGGAGACTGTGTGCATTTTTAGATTTTCAAAAAACTTTATGCTGTATGATTTATAAGCTTGTTTCCTCATGGGGACCAAAAAATGTCCCCACAAGATAAAGCTTTACTGGTATTACTATCTTTGTGGGGACATTTGGTCCCCAGGACGTGATAAATACCAGTACGCACGCACGCACACACACGCACACACACGCACCTCTCTCTCTCTCCACACACACACACACACACACACACACACA
>CM041804.1:1099983-1377483 GCA_023376895.1 Aspiorhynchus laticeps | reverse complement strand
CAGTGAGCTGCTGTCCATATAGCGCGTCTCAAATCAGTCAAGAAGCTGTAGACTAACTGTACAGCAGCCAGCTCAGTGTTGTCTAGTGTAAGGGTGATCCATTACTGTCTACCCTTCTCCCTCAGCATGATATCCTTGTCCTCGATTCGACGAGTGGTAAGCGTAGGCTAAAACAGTACCTGAAGATGAGACGCCACTTGCTCTACCGGTGACCAATCAGTACATCGTCTCTAGCTGTGCTGCTAATCTCACCAGAACCTACTGTGATCCCACCCAACGATCGTCTCAACCGGTGTATCGCAAATGCGTGGTTTTGACAGTGATGTTTTGCATTTCAAATCAGCGATATTTTTAAGATGAACAGTTTAATTAAGAACATGTGCATATATATATTAAGACTGTAGTATATGAAAACAGTAGCTGTCGTATGCAACGATCCATATTTAAACAGTCAGTATGCGTACACTCTGTCACATGCCTCATTGTTGCGGTTGTGTGTGTAACTGAGGTTTTTCAACGAGTCGCGATCAAATGCTGGCTTTTAAGGATACCCTTCCCCTTAGCCCTCCCCTCGATCAAAACGCAGAACTTGGGCATAGCCACTATACTGCTCACATCGCAAACTAAGTGAGGTAATGACAAGAACATGGATTACCGCTAAGTCTAGTGTTTATGTGTGTGGTTAACTGACGGCATACAAGTCTCCTGCAGATGGATGATATCTTGTCCTCAGTTTCTGTTAAGTTCGTGGCTCTGTTTGGAGTGGACAGCCATTTGCGCTGACATCAGATCCTCTCCGTCTCTCTGTGCTGCTATCCCAGCATGACTCTTCTGGTCCCCGCCCCCAACGTCTCTCCTCTCACTCGGCCAAACTGCTGCGTGCGTCCACACACGTACAGTGCAGAGATGAACAGAACTGCATCTGTGCATAGTGCATGCTCTAGTTTGAAACATATCTATGCATACTCCACATTTCGCAGTTGCTACCTTTCACAGACCTCTGTTCGTCCGTTCTGTCTTAACAGTCCTCAATGCTCGCTTCTCTCTCTAATGCAACGTCCTTTCTTCATTCCCTGTCATTTTGTCACTGAGTTTATGCATGCACGCAGTGTCTCCCCCTCGCTTCTCTCTCTCTTCCATCTCTTTCTCTCCCCTCTTTTCCATCTCCCCTCTCTCATCCTCTTCTCTCTCTCCCTCTCCTCTCTCTCCCTCTCTCTCTCCTCTCTCCCTCTCCCTCTTCTCCTCTCTCTCCCTCTCTCTCTCCCTCTCTCCTCTTCCCTCTCTCTCTCTCTCTCCCTCTCCCTCTCTCTCCCTCTCCTCCTCCCTCTCCCTCCCTCCCTCCCTCTCCCCCTCTCCTCTCCCTCTCTCTCTCTCCTCTCTCTCTCCCTCTCTCCCCTCTCCTCTCTCTCTCTCTCTCTCCTCTCTCTCTCTCTCTCTCCCTCTCTCCCTCTCCCCTCCCTCTCCCTCCTCTCTCTCTCCCTCTCTCCCTCCCTCTCTCTCTCTCTCCCCCTCTCCCTCTCCCTCTCCCTCTCCCCCTCTCTCCCTCTCTCTCTCTCTCTCCTCTCTCCCTCTCTCCCCCTCTCTCTCCTCTCTCCCTCTCCCTCTCTCTCTCTCTCTCCCTCTCTCTCTCTCTCTCCTCCCTCCCTCTCCCCCCTCCTCTCCCTCTCCCTCCCTCCCCCTCCCTCTCTCCCTCTCCCTCCCCCTCCCTCTCCCTCTCTCTCTCTCTCTCTCTCCTCTCTCTCTCTCTCCCTCTCCCTCTCCTCTCCTCCCTCTCTCCCCTCTCTCTCCCTCTCCCTCCCTCTCTCCCTCTCTCTCCTCTCTCCCTCTCTCCCCTCTCTCTCCTCTCTCCCTCCCCCTCTCTCTCTCTCTCTCTCCCTCTCTCCTCTCCCTCCCTCTCCCCCTCCTCTCTCTCTCCCTCCCCCTCCCTCCTCCCTCCCTCTCCCTCTCCCCCTCCCTCTCTCCCTCTCCTCTCCCCCCCTCTCTCTCTCAGAGGGCCGCTCGGAGTGGAGCGTGGCGGTCACACCTGGATCTCTGCACCTGCTCCTGCACCTGAGCTCCAGCGTCGCCGCTTCGTTTGCTGCTCAGCTGTGCGCCAGAGAAGGAGAGACCTGTGTATCTCAAGGAAACGTCATCACACACCGAGTGGTTAGTAGAGTTCCTGCTGTTTAAAGAGTCCAATCCCAGATTCAGTCAGTGTTTGCATTCAGCAACACATGAGGAAGAATGAGAAAGAATCTCATATGTGAGAAGACTGTGGGCATCTGTTGCTAAAGCCCCTGCCACATTAGTCCTTTCTTGTGTATTATAGGCTAGAATGTGCTTTTAAAAGTGATTGGAGCCTCAATATTTTGTAGTAATAGCACATGAAGGCAGAACAAGTGTTATCTAAAAAAAATAATAGTTATTCCCAACATAGTCGTCTATAAATCTGTGCATCACCGAGGAGCATTGCAAACCATCACTTATGAAGTTTTTACAGCAGGGCTCAAGGCATTGATGATGATGATGATGATGATGATAAAATGTACAATTTTTAATATGTTTTTAAATAGTAGATATTATGCTAGTAAGTTAGATTTTACAAGGTCAGCGGGTGAATGATGTGCTTTTGCTTTTTTTAATCGCTCTCTGCAGTTCTTTCTGATTTTCATTGAATAATGGCAGTATTCTGCACAGTGTTGGGGAAAGTTAATTTTAAAAGTAATGCATTACAATATTGCGTTACTCCCTATAAAGTAACTAATTGCGTTACTTAGTTACTTTTTATGGAAAGTAATGCATTACGTTACTTTTGCGTTACTTTTTAAATATGAGCAGGGCTTGATTGTTTGTTTTTAATACAAGAAGTTGTATTTATAGCAAATGTAAAGCCCTTTCACACCAGAAAGTGTAATGAATAAACCTCAGTCTGAAGGAAGAATAAATTCACGTGTGAAGAGTAGAGCGCAGGAGAAGAAGGTTCAACACTCTTCAGCAATAAAAAACAATAAAACACAATTGTTAGTTTATCTAAAGTCACTTTTGCTTATTAGTATGATTGAACTGGATCATCAAAGGTCAGCAGCAAAGACATTGGTTAATAAAATGGGATTAGATACATTTGTGTTATTTAACTATTGCAGCTTTGCATCATATTCTAAGTTTGCATTTCACTGTTTTAATTCATTTTGATGAATATTAAATCTTTTTTTTTTTTTTTGCAAGTGAGATGAATTAATGCACATTCACATTTAGTCTAGATCTACAGTAACATCTTCTTCACACAACACCTCTGTGCTTCTGATTTCTCCCAATATGGGGACAGGAGACAATAAATGGGAAAAACATATTTTCTTGTAAATTAAACAGTAATGCGTTACTTTACTAGTTACTTGAAAAAGTAATCTGATTACGTAACTCAACCCCCAACACTGATTCTGCAGTCAAATATTTCTGTATAATAACCACTAAACTATACAATATAAATGATTTCTTATATAACTGTTCTTGCGTTTCTTCTCATGATAATTTAACATTTTAATTGCAACTCAAATGTGGTAAGTATCTGTGTAAGAATGTGCTGTAGGTGTGTTGTCATGGCAACCGATCTGACTGCTGTTATTACTGTCCTCCTCAGGATGGGGGCGCCACTGAGGCTGAGCTGAGCGTGTCCTTCCCCCTCCTCTCATCAGCACTGTGTGTGCAGGTAATGCCTTTCATTTACAGTCTGGCTGCTTATCATTTATTTTCTGCTTGCCCTTTATAACTCTTTTCAGTTAATCGCTGCATACACTGTAAAAAAAAATCAGAAAAATTTACGGTAAAAACTGACAGCTGTGGTTGCAGGAATTCTACCATAAAAAATACGGTAAGAACATTTTAGGTTTTACGGTTTTAACTTAAATTTACAGTTAAATACCGTAATTTCATTAACTGATATAATGTTAATATACCAACCTATTGAAGTACTGAAATCTGTATCTTTGTAATACACTGATAACCACCAAAAGCAGGAGATGATGAGAGTCACATGATGAACCAAAGCAGCTTTTAAATAATAACATATATAGAAGAAGCAGAGCGTCATTCACACAAACACTGATCGCCATCATGGTGACATCAAACTGAAATATGCAATAAACATTAATTTAACAACATGAGATGTAACATACAACCCTAATAAACATAACTGATAAGAAAAAACTTAGAAGAAACAGTTATTTCAAAGAAAAAACATAAAATTAAAAACAAAAATTATGCAATGCAGGGAATTCTGGGAACATCAGTTTACGGTTTTTCCCTGTAAATAAAAAAAAAATTAAAAAATTTTACCTTTAAAATCACGGTATTTTTTTACAGTGTAGGTCATACTAGCTTAGTACTCACACTGCACTGTGTCCCACAGAAGTCATATCAGACACTATTTAACCCCTCTTCCTTAGCTCTTTGTTTTTGCACAAAAATTAATAAAAGTTTATACAAAATAACTATTTATTTCTGAGATGATGACCCGAGACCACTATTGACTACAATGTAGCGTACCACTGTTTCACAAACCATGGTTGTAAATGGTACATAATACTGTTCAAAATTGTGGATTTATTTATTCTTGTGTTTTTGTAAGAAATTAATACTTTTGTCTAGCAAGGGCATAATAAATTGATCAAAAGTGCAAGTAAAGACATTTATAATGTGACAAAATATTTATATTTCAATTAAATGCTGTTCTTTTGAAATTTTTGTTCATCTGTGAATCCTGAAAAATAAAATGCATCACGGTTTCCACAAAAATATTGTGCAGCACGACTGTTTTCAACATTGATAATAATCAGAAATGTTTCTTGAGCAGTAAATCAGCATATTATTATGATTTCTGAAGATCATGTGACACTGAAGACTGGAGTAATGATGCTGAAAATACAGAAATAAATGACAGTTTAACAGATATTCACACAGAAAACATCTATTTTAAATTATAATATTTCACAATATAAATTAAAACATTTTTGTAAGTTAAATAAAAAACTTTGGTCCCACTTTATATTAAGTGGCATTAACTTCCATGTACTTACATTTAAATTAATTATTTGATACAATGCCCTTATTGTGTACATACATGTTTTTACATTGTACTTTAAAAAACCTGCATGTAATTACATCTGTAATTACATTTATAATTATACTGTTGACCCATCCCTTAAACCTACCCAAACCTGTCCATAACCTACCCGTATCCACCTCAGTAGCAGCAGAAGTGTTTTGCAATACAATATGAACACAATAAGTACATTGTGCTTGTTTTTTGGTGTAAGTACATAGTAGTTAAGGCCACCTAATACACTATAATGACAAAAGTAGTGGCACCCCCTTCTAATGAACAGGTTTGACTACTTTAGTAATTTCTATGAGTACAAATCTTAATGTTAAAGCATATAATGATATTCTAGGAAATTGTGTGCTTCTAATATTATAGCAACAGTTTGGACTCTTTTCTATTCTAACGTGACAATGTCTCTGTGTATAAGACAAGGTTCAAAAACTCATCACCAAACACCAATGACTTGTACATACACTATATAGACAAAAGTATTGGCACCCCCTTCTTTAGAACAGAAAAATGCACTTCCAAATCTGTGGCAACAACGATGGGAACATAATTCATGTATTTAAAAATTGTATTTCATCTCTGTTCAACAGTTTTGTAAGTGTCTAAAATGACTGAACCCATATGTACAAGTCATTGGTGTTTGGTGATGAGTTTTTGTCTCAAGGTCTGCATTTACAGTCACACCAGAGGTGTTAAACTGGGATTAGGACTTGGTTTTATGCAGACCAGTCAAGTTCTTCCACACTGACTCAATCAATCATTTTCTTTTTGAATCTTGTCTTATACACAGAGACATTGTCATGTTAGAATAGAAAAGAGTCCAAACTGTTGATATAATATTAGAAGCACACAATTTCCTAGAATATCATTATATGCTTTAACATTAAGATTTGTACTCATAGAAATTACTAAAGTAGTCAAACCTGTTCATTAGAAGGGGGGTGCCAATACTTTTGGCAATATAGTGTATAAAGTGTGACTGAAACACTTTGGGTATATTGTGCAGTCTATAAACCACCGCTGATCCGCTGCTGTCTGTCTGTAGGTATGGCGCTTGGATCTCCATGGAAGACGAATCATTTGCCCTGACTGTAAGTAGAAACATCCATATAATCACTCGCTGACAGATGGAGGTGTATAGTGGTACTCATGCTGAATCTTCACAGTCACACACAGGCGATGGGGTCTCATCACTGGCACTGCACTGACTCTTCTGGCTACGGTCACTCTGCTGGTCTGCATCACATGCTACCTGGTCAAGAGAAGCACATCAGGTCAGTCCATAGAAGTAACAAGCCAGAAACAAGTACTAAAGAAGTCGCACTCGTATACAAACGCTTGGTAAATGCTGTTGCATGTAGTTGTGCTGCATACACACTATTGCATTGTGATTGTGGTAACAAACCTCAGCTTTCTGAGTTACATTGTAATATCTGTGCCGTTAAACCAGATGTGTTGTTCAAGTAGTTAACTATGAATCTGTCGACAGTTTAACTAACTGTTAGAGAGTTGCTCTGTCATGCCCATAGTAGACCTGAAAGAGGAAAAAGAGAAACAGCTCATAGAAGAAGACAGTTCATAATAATTCCTATTGTAGCAGTAATGTGCTGAAAGTGAGGGAAGCAGAAAAAATAATTCCTTGAAAAACTGGACAATGATAATGCAAATAATGACTTTTAAAATGTGTTTAAATAACTTGTTTTTCTAAAGTGACACTGTGCAATAGCAACAGCAGCAGTTAAAATTACAGCGGGAGGCTTGCCTCCCCTGAGCCCACTGAGTTTTAACAGAGCCTCTAAAGTGCGCAGTGGGTTTGATGGAGGGTAAATGAGGATTAATGGGGGAAAATGTCACGTGGGAGGAGGTAGAAGCATCTATTGCACTATGATTGGCCTATTTTATGCTGTTCACGCAATAAATCCCACTTCTCTTTTTTTATTTTATTTTTTTGTCTGTTCCACTCTCTCGTAAACTCACTCCGTTAGATGACAGCTTTGTCACTTCAAAATCAAACCAGAAAAAACATATGTAAGGTTTTATAAGTGAGCATTCAGTTGGTGAAAGTAATGTTTATTTAACTTGAAAAATATGTCATCATTAAGTGCAACTGAAACATGTTACATTAAAGAAAAACAGAGGACTTTAAAATGAACTTGTATCAAAGGCCAATATGTTCAAAATGTTTATATGACCCTGGTTAATTTCTGTGAGAGAGGATGAATGTGATCCTGGACCACAAAATTAGTCATAAGGGTCAATTTTTTTTAAAATTGAGATTTATGCATCATCTGAAAGCTTTCTATTGATGTATGGTTTGTTATGATAGGACAATATTTGGCTGAGATACAACTATTTGTAAATCTGGAATCTGAGGGTGCAAAAAAATCTAAATATTGAGAAAATCATCTTTAAAGTTGTTCAAATGAAGTTCTTAGCAATGCATATTACTGATCAAAAATTAAGTTTTGATATTTACAGTAGAAAATTTACAAAATATCTTCATGTAACATGATCTTAATATCCTAATGATTTTTGGCATAAAAGAGAAATGTATAATTTTGACCCATACAATGTATTGTTGGTTATTGCTACAAATATACCTGTGTTACTTATGACTGCTTTTGTGCTGCAGGGTCACACATGTCTTTTGTTTCTGCAGTGTGGCGGAGCGCTGAAAGACGTCCCGTGCTGCTCGTGTGCTCGTCTGACGATGCGGCCCACGTGGCTGCCGTCTGCAGTTTAGCCTCCGGCCTGCAGGGGGAGCTGTTGATGGACGTGAGGCTGGCTCAGTGGGCGTCCTCTCTGGCTCATCTGGGACCCGTGCCGTGGCTGTACGGACAGTGTCAGGCCGTGCAGAAGGCTGGCGGTCTCGTCCTGATCGCCTGGAGCCCTGACGCCCAGCAGGCTTTTCTGAGCGGTCGGGCCGCTGGACCGGAGCTGTATAGTGCTGCTGAAGAGTGCTGTGATGGAGAATGGATGGAGAATCAAGTGATGGAGTCGTCCTCTATCACGGCTCCTGTGCTCAACGCTGCCCTCTCCTGTCTGCGGACAGGGTTACACAGCGATGGCCGGGGGTTCGGACTGCTGTGCTTCCAGGGTCTTAACAACAACAGCAGCAGCTCTTACATCCCAAAACAGCTTCGCTGTGTCCCAAAGTACTGTCTCCCGAAGGATCTGTCCTCTTTACTGCACGACCTGGGAGAGTCTACGAGAGCCCAAGGGAGTGTGCGATGCTGGCCCCGTCTTCTGTCCAAAGCGCTGGCGTTCTTCATGTGGCCCAGACTAAAGGTGCCGAGCGTTCCTAAGTCCTCACGGAAATCTGTGAGCGGTACAAAGCGAAAGACACGGAGGCAGAAAAAGTGGAGAAGTAAAGCGCGTTTGTCCAGAAAGGAGTGTTTAATGAAGCATTCTGCACCAGAGCTGCTAGGAGCCTGCTGATGAGATGAAGCCGCTTCGCTCTCTGACTGAACTCATGCTGTTCTCTGATTGAGAGAGAGAGTGTGTGTGTGTCTGTGTGTGTGTGTCTGTGTGTGTGTGTCTGTGTGTGTGTGTGTGTCTGTGTGTCTGTGTGTCTGTGTGTCTGTGTGTCTGTGTGTGTCTGTGTGTGTGTGTCTGTGTGTGTCTGTGTGTGTCTGTGTGTGTGTGTGTGTGTGTGTGTGTGTCTCTGTGTGTGTGTGTCTCTGTGTGTGTGTGTGTGTGTGTGTGTGTGTGTCTGTGTGTGTGTGTGATCTGTCCAGCAGGGGGCAGAAACATCAAACTCAGACTCGCACTGTCTTCAAGTCCTCCTGGTAAACCACTGGTGCTATACATGACAAAATACTATAGTGATTTATAGTACATACTACAATGTTTTTGAACCATACTATAGGAAAGTTCTTGAATTAATGTGTTGTGGTAATTCTATAATTACTGTGGTAATATAACAACTATAGATATATGTGACCCTGGAGCACAAAACCAGTCTTAAGTGTACATTTTTCAAATTTGAGATTTATACATCATCTGAAAGCTGAATAAATAGATTTCCATTGATGTATGGTTTGTTATGATAGGACAATATTTGTAAATCTGGAATCTGAGGGTGCAAAAAAATCTAAATATTGAGAAAATCATCTTTAAAGTTGTTCAAATGAAGTTCTTAGCAATGCATATTACTAATCAAAAATTAAGTTTTGATATATTTACGGTAGGAAATATCTTCATGGAACATGATCTTAATATCCTAATGATTTTTGGCATAAAAGAAAAATGTATAATTTTGACCCATACAATGTATTGTTGTCTATTGCTACAAATATACCTGTGTTACTTATGACTGCTTTTGTGCTCCAGGGACACAAATAAACAAATGAATTTACCCAATACTGTACTAAGTTTTCTACAACTATAGGGTATATTATACTACAATACACTACAGTTTACTGTAGTAAAAACTAAAGTATACTACAGTATGCTGCAGCATTCATTGACAAAGTGTTGTAAATACTATGATATAATACACTTTACTATAGTATGGTTCAAAAACACTAGTGTTTACTATAAATGACTATAGTATTTTTTCATATACCCACTGTTTCTGTTCAAGTGATTTCGAACAGATTAAATCCGTCCTTGTTCTAGTTTGTGCTATTCTAGACAATGCTTGAAACTTCATATTGTTTGCACTTTTTGTGTTATTGCCTGCTTAATATGAATCACTTGTTGTATTAATTTACCGACACTTTTATCCAAAATAACTTACAAATGAGGTAACACCTGAAAACTCGTCTTTTTCGTCACCATTTGACTTCATCGTAAATAAAAACAACAAAAAAATAGCTTTCTCTTTCCTTCATCTCTCTCTGTCTAGCTTGTATTAATCTGAGCAACGCTTGGAACTTAGTATTATAAGCACTTCATGTGTTTATTTGCCTCTTAATGATGAATTGCTTGTTTTCCTCAATTGTAAGTCGCTTTGGAGAAGTGTCTGCTAAATGAATGAAATGAACTCCTAACAAACACCTGGAGACTGTGACATTTATGGTGCTGTTCATACAGTATGTGCTTGTTTTGTAAATATGATCATTCTGGCAGCTGAAGGTAGCTATAAATATACAGTAAGCGACGTGCATTGCTGGCTGAAGATGAGAAATTCTCCAGCAGATAACATCTGAAGAAGGAGAATCCATGTAAACATGTTATATTGTTGTATAAAGACCTGCTTCAGTAGACTTGTCTTTGTATTGCAAACTGAACTCAGAACAGTTGTAAACCAGCAATTCTGTGCTTTAAATAAATGTATCGTCAAACATTAAAACGCTGATTATTGCAGCCCGGTTTAATAAACTCAGACAAATTATGTTTTTTTCTGTCTTTGTACAACAATATGGCTCAACCTGACAGTTTTCTTGTGGTCACCGTGATCTTATCTTACGTTTTTGGACTGAATCAGCTATCTTGGAGCGATTTGACCAACAGTAAAATGCATGCAAATTCATCCGTGCAGCAGCAAGAGCACGTTTATGTATTTCATTGAAATGTAATAGAAAGTAACAGGGAAACATCTATATATTCTCGTGGTTGTCAGAAAGCTATTTTCCCCTGGAGCTATGCTGCAATCAAAAGTGTTTTGGTGCACGACTGTTATATTGACGTCATGCTGCCGAACAAGTTTCTCAACGGCCTGACATGCTTTGCAGATGCATCACGTTATGCTCCCGTCTGCCACAATAACTGAAAGCTGGAGGTTATGCAAAATATACCCAAACCCTCATTTTATCAAGCGCATTCATGCATTTGCACACATGGCGTGTTAGGTTTCGGTAGGATTCATGGCTTCTAGAAGAACTGCTGAAGCAAACATTACAAAAACAAATGACAAAGTAGTCGACTCATTTGGGCTTTTCAGTGATCGATATGCTCTCTACAATTATTTAGTGATATCCTTTCCTCAGACTGCAACAGCAAAAAAAAAAAATGCAATTTTTTTTTGAGTTTGCAAAAGTGCCAACATGCCTCTGCACATCTATCACAGAATTCACTATACTTGTGTTTCTCAAAAAGCACCAACATGAGATATCTGCAATCCATTGTACTTCATGTCAATGAAATTGGATATACACTGCTCTCCAAAAGTTTGGAAACGCCCTTGAAAAGTGGGGTTTTGGACGATACCACACTTCCAAGCTTGACCCCAAGCACACTTCCAAGCTGTGCAAATCCTATTTGGAGAGGAAACAGTCAGCTGGCATCATGCTGTTGTCTGTGTCCTGTCCTGTTGCTGTCATTCTGTTGCACTGTGGAGCTTTGTCACTATAACAAATTCCTCATATGTGTAAACATACCTGACCAATAAAGCTCATTCTGATTCTGATTCTGATGTCTGTCATGGAATGGCCTCCACAATCACCCGACCTCAACCCAATTGAGCTACTAGGAACTGGACCGTGATGTCCGTAAGAAGTGTCCAACCAGTGTGAATCATCTTTGGGCAATCCTTCAGGAGGCTTGGAGTAATACATCAAGTCAATGTTTGAATAAACTAACAGCTCGGGTGCCCAGATTATGCAGAGCTGTAATAGCTGCTAATGGTGGATATTTTGATGAATCGGAAATTTATTTTTTTTCTACACTATATTGCCAAAAGTATTGGCACCCCCTTCTAATGAACAGGTTTGACTACTTTAGTAATTTCTATGAGTACAAATCTTAATGTTAAAGCATATAATGATATTCTAGGAAATTGTGTGCTCCTAATATTATAGCAACAGTTTGGACTCTTTTCTATTCTAACATGACAATGTCTCTGTGTATAAGACAAGGTTCAAAAACTCATCACCAAACACCAATGACTTGTACATACACTATATAGACAAAAGTATTGGCACCCCCTTCCTTAGAACAGAAAAATGCACTTCCAAATCTGTGGCAACAACGATGGAAACATAATTCATGTATTTAAAAATTGTATTTCATCTCTGTTGCAACAGTTCTGTAAGTGTCTAAAATGACTGAACCCATATGAACAAGTCATTGGTGTTTGGTGATGAGTTTTTGGCTCAAGGTCTGCATTTACAGTCACACCAGAGGTGTTAAACTGGGACTAGGACTTGGTTTTATGCAGACCAGTCAAGTTCTTCCACACTGACTGAATCAATCATTTTCTTTTTGAACCTTGTCTTATACACAGAGACATTGTCATGTTAGAATAGAAAAGAGTCCAAACTGTTGCTATAATATTAGGAGCACACAATTTCCTAGAATATCATTATATGCTTTAACATTAAGATTTGTACTCATAGAAATTACTAAAGTAGTCAAACCTGTTCATTAGAAGGGGGTGCCAATACTTTTGTCAATATAGTGTATATATAAACTGTTTATGTAATAAAATATGTTTTCGTAGTTTGTGTTGTCCCTTATCAGTGCAAAATTCTCACAAATTAAAAAGGATTCATGCCAATACTGTCCAAAACCCCATTTTCTAGGGCGTTTCCAAACTTTTGGAGGGCAGTGTACATTACAATGTTCCTTATTTTTTTGAGTTTGCAAAAGTGCCAACATGCCTCTGCACATCTATCACAGAATTCACTGTACTTGTGTTTCTCAAAAAGCACCAACATGAGATATCTGCAATCCATTGTACTTCATGTCACTGAAATTGGATATACAATAAGGAAAAATGTAGGGATTTGTCTTGGTTTGGAGAAGATAGGAATTGGGACTTCAGCTGACAAAGGAAAGGAAAATCATTTCAGCAGGTTACTACATTTTTTTTTTTTTTTGGCACTTTATTAATTTTTCAAACATGTTTAGACAAAAATTCAAACAATTACATAATTATGTATTTTCTTTCCTCACCCTGTTCCACAATCTTAAATTAACAGAAAGTGGAAAAAATAATAAAAAACCAAACAACCAAATAAATAATTATATGAATAAATGATTAACAATATTAATAGTGCTTACTATGCAAAATAGCAGGATACATTTCAATATGTTATCAAACAGATATATCAAAGTCAATTTTGTTAACAAAAGTAAATGTGTTCACAAAAAAAAAGGTAGGGGGGGGGTCACTCCAATAGTCTTTCTGTGTAGATATATATAAGTAAGCATGACATAACCAAGTATTTTAAAGTCAGATGGCCTTTCTAAAACTTTAGTTCTATTAATTAGAAGGTATCTTCATCTTTTCAAAATATGTAATCATAGGTTTCCAAATTTTATACAATTTTTGGATGGATCCTTTTTTGACATTTTATTTTTTCTAGTTTAAAATTAATATCAAATCACAAATCCACATTGAAGTTTTTGGTGGATTTTTTGATTTCCATTCCAATTTTCTCCTTGCTTATAGTGAAGCAAAAGCAAAAACATTTTCCATATTGTTAGTCAAAGATATTCCATGTTCTGGCACTCCAAAGATAGCAATTTCAACACATATTCAAGTTAAAATCTTGTCCAGTAGTTTTTCAGCTTTTGGCAGGATCAAAACATATAAGGTCAGCTTTATCACTTTTGCATCGATCACATCTGTCATCAACGTTTGGATAAATATCTGAAAGTCTAGATTTAGTGTAATATGTTTGGTGAAGTATCTTAAATTGTATAAGACTAAGGCATGCACAGATGGTTGATCATTTACTCTTTTTAGGGCATCATCCCATATTTCATCAATTATTACAGAGTCTATATCTTTGGTCCACTTTTCTTTAATTTTTCAATTGAGGTATTGCTAGCAGGTTACTACATTCTGACAAAAGATTACGAATGCAACCTTATTTCCCCTTTGGTCTAAGATGCACTGATGATTTGCTCACAATAAGAGGAGAAATTGAGCTAAACTTAGACGTTTGACGTCAAACCTGCTGTATCTCAAGGTAAACATGAAATGCCATTTCCAACCCACTGCACTTCAATATCATGACTTATACCCGAGTTAAACAAGGTATCCAACTGAAAGAAATGTGGGAGGATGAAAAGGGTTATGTTACATCAGCCTCCTTCAAAGGTTATTTGATCAGATAAAACATAAAAATATATTTTAACATGTCAACAGAGATGATACGCCCTAATTTAAAGCTGTGAATTGGTCCATTTTACTTCACATTATGCAAAAATGCATGAATAAGGTTTGACAACTACAGCAGGATAGCGAGCGACTTTTATTTGATAACCACTCAAGCATTTAAAGCTACTGTACCATGTGACTTCAGAAGACTGGGTGAACTATCAACAGAACAAAGAAAGTCACATCTGAAATGAAATGAGCAAATAATAACACAGTTTTTCATTTTGGCCGAGCATATCTTTACAGCTCTACAAATGAAGGGTAGGTGCAGCACGATGCATTTGAAAATCTTTTTTTTTTTTTGATATTATCCAGAGTTAATCGTCTCCTATGACCCTGAAATATCACAAAAAAATGTGTTGGCAATGCACTCAGTGTTCAGTTGGTGTAAATGAATGTTCATTCAGGCAGAAATGACACCATAATTTGGTGCGTTGCACAATGCAAACACTTCAGTCTCTAGTTTATTTGCAGAACATTTGTGCTCAAATGTGCAACAGCTTCTAAGATGTAATATGAGTGCTTCAGGAATAGCTGGTGAATTTGCATAAGACCCATATAGTAACTATGCTGCGTGACTAACAAATATGAGCATGCAAAACAGCACACGATAAACAACCTGATCTTCCTCTACATAGATGCCAAAAACAACATGAGAGCTTGAGGACAGTCACTGCTCTTCATAATGCCATAAATAGTTTTGCTCATATCAAAGTTCACTGGCAAACTGAGTAAGATTAAGAATTCAGCCAACAAGCAACAGTGTTATCGCAAATAACCAAATTATGCTTTAAATATAATCCATAAGACAAAAACATCCTGTACGTAGTAAGAAGAGTAAATGATTTTGAATACTGACGTTTTAAGCAGTGATCAGTAGTCTAATAACAGCACTTGGTGTTTCCCTTTCAATACGGTTCACTTACATTGCGTTAACTTAACACATACATGACCCTGGACCACAAAACCAGTCATAAGTGTCAATTTTTTGACTCAGAATGCTGAATAAATAATCTTTCCATTGATGTATGGTTTGTTATGATAGGACAATATTTGTAAATCTGGAATCTGAGGGAGCAAAACAATCTAAATATTGAGAAAATCATCTTTAAAGTTGTTCAAATGAAGTTCTTAGCAATGCATATTATTAATCAAAAATTAAGTTTTGATATATTTACGATAGGAAATTTACTAAATATATTCATGGAACATGATCTTAATATCCTAATGATTTTTGGCATAAAAGAAAAATGTATAATTTTGACTCATACTTTTTTCATATTGTTGGCTATTGCTACAAATATACCTGTGTTACTTATGACTGCTTTTGTGCTCCAGGGTCATATATTGGGGAAACTCAGTTTCTCCAAAATATTCAATTCAAGTTTATTTGTATAACGCTTTTCACGATACAAATCATTGCAAAACAACTTTACAGTAAATTAAAGTGTCTACGTTATATTTAGTAGTAGCTTATCAGTGGTCAGGTTGATGTCCATATGGCAGAAATGTACAGTAAAAATCATGCAGATAGTTATTAACAGCAATGATTATGTCTAACTTATAGCAAAGTTTGGTAATTGTGTATGTTGTCTGAGGGGTCGGCATCATCTCTTCTCAGGTGTTCGGTCATCTCAGATCTTTAAGGGTTGGATCCAGACTGAAGCTTGTGTAATTCCTAATTAACCTCGGGATGTTAATCCCATGGCAGAAACAGAGAAACAAATAGAGACACAATTAGCATAGCTGCTGTTCCAACCAAGCAAAAAATGTATTCAACCAAAGCTAAAGAATGATAATGTGCATTTGATCAGATGTAACTGAAGTACAAAGTTACGAGATACATTATATGAATGCTTGGCTAAAGATATGTGTCTTTAATCTAGATTTAAACAGAGAGAGTGTGTCTGAACCCCAAACGTTATCAGGAATGCTATTCCAGAGTTTGGTAGTGCGTGACGAGCCTGATCAGTACCTGGATGGGAGACCTCCTGGGAAAAACTAGGTTGCTGTTGGAAGAGGTGTTAGTGAGGCCAGCAGGTCTGTCATCTGTGTGGGTCCTAATGCCCCAGTATAGTGACGGGGACACTATACTGTCATAAAGCACTGTCTTTCGGATGAGACGTTAAACCGAGGTCCTGACTCTCTGTGGTCATTAAAAATCCCATGACACTCATCGTAAAGAGTAGGGGTCCTGGCCAAATTTCCACCACTTACCCTTGTCAATCATGGCCTCCCAATAATCCCCATCCACTTGATTGGCTCTATCTCTCTCTCCTCTCCACCTGTAACAGGTGTGTGGTGAGCGCTCTGGCTCTGTCCTGTGGCTGTCGTCGTATCATCCAAGTGGATGCTGCACACTGGTGGTGGTTGAGGAGAGACCCCCCTCATGATTGTAAAGCACTTTGGGTGTACAGCAATACACAATAAAGCGCTATATAAATGCATCATTCATTCATTCATACAGAGTTTGGTAGCCAAATGTGATAAAGCTCAGGCTTCAGAAATCTTTCTTGAAGCTGCACGAATACAGTAGCTGCCATTTCAGCCTGCCAAAATGGGCAGGGACATCTGCCTCTATAAGTTGGCACTGCTTATTTTAATATCCAGATAGCCCCTCATCACAGACCCTTCTTGAGATTCACGTTTGAGGGGTGGCTTGACAGTATACAGTCCTCCCGTTTGTGACTGTCTCTGGCACCACACACCTTTACGAAGTGCGTGGATGTGGTGCTCTCCCCTCTGAGAATGACTCAGTTGGACTCGGAGCATAAGTTTTGTACCCACAGGTCACTGCTCCTCAGTCGCTTGGAGCACCTTGGAATCAGGATCAATTAAAAAATTCAGTCTAGATCTGGTCCTGCCTTGGAATGTTCTCTGAATGTTCTCTTCCCCTCAGGACTTTCCAGAGGATGCTGGGCCTGATGGTAGCCACGTCCTCAGCCTGCTTTATATGCAGCCCCTTCAATACTGGCTAAAACCTGGGATGCCTCTGCCTCAAGGTTACTCACAATTTAATTAGGTCAACCGGAACCGGGAACACTTCCCAAAACACCCGATGTACTTGTTACATCTTTAGAAGAATGGCATCTACGCTAATATTAGTCTGTTTCTTTCTTATTCCGAGTTCACCGTAGCCACCAGATCCGGTCCGTATCCAGATCAGATGGTGGATTAGCACCTAGAGATGACCTCTACAGCCCTGAACGTCAGCGGAGACCAGGACACCTAGATGAGCCCCAGAGACAGATCCCCAGTGAAGACCCTGTCTCCTAGACGGGCATCGGGACAAGACCACAGGAACCAGATGAGTCCTCTGCACAATCTGACTCTGCTGCAGCCTAGATTTAAACTGTTGATTTTGTCTGGCCAGAGAAGAATGACACTATTTTGACACACTATTTCCCGTCTAAATACTGTAAAGCTGATGTAAAGCCACCAAGCTTTATATCAAGCTGATGTAAAGCTGCTTTGACACAATTTGCATTGTTAAAAGCGCTATACAAATAATAGTGACTTGACTTGACCCACAGTTGTGGCCCCTTGGAAGGCCCCTCGCCTGGATCAGACAGGTACTCAGCTGGAACTGGTTTCCAGAAGGAAGGTGGTCATGATGACAGATGCTTTCAACTCAAGTTCCAACTAGGCTCCTGGTCCAGAAAACATATCAACTGCCTGGAAATTATGGCGTTTTTCCTGGCTCTCAAAACCGTCCTGTCAGCCCTAAAGAGGCACCACATCCTGGTCCATTCCGACATCATGACAGTGGTGGCCTACATAAACCACCAAGGTGGTTTCAGATCGAGCTCTATAGAAGTTGGTGAGGCGCTTCCTCATATGGGCACACTAAAGTTGATGGGCATGTTGTCCCAGGGTGGCATATTTGCAGGGGAATGGAGACTCCACCCCAAAACTGTTCAAATGATCTGGGAGGTAGAGGTCTTCATGGGTCCAAAAATTAATACCCAAACCTGAAGAGACCCGAAAATGTGCTGCACAGAACCGACCCGGACCCGTATTTTATTTGAACGTGGGACCCGAACCCGTGCAGACCCGAGAAATGCCTTAAATGTACTACCCGGACCCGACCATTATCCTAAAGTTGGACCCGAACCCGGCTGGGAAGACACAGACCCGACTGCATCCGATCGGCACAAATTGCACAGCAAACTGCTACTAAGTCAGTAAACAAGTTGCGAAAAAAACAACAACACTTTTTGCCTTAACTACTGTTAGTAGCCCTCTCCCTGACTGTGATGCATACAATCCTCCTTGCCAATAAATGTCCATCCATGTTAGGCTGTTCCTCTCTCTTGCCGACTGAAAGAGGCTTCTTAATCCACTGACGGATGACTAATGCAACTTCACAGCTTTTTTTTTTTTTTTTGCATCTCGAGTCAACTTCGTCTGTTGCGTTTACCCTTTTGAACTACAATAACAATACTTTTTGTTGGTTGTAATAAAGACTCTGAGAAATTATTTTTTAGTAATAAACGCACAGAACAAGAAGTACGTTACACGTTACTGTGTGCATTATTAACTCCGCCCACGCTCTATTTCTGGCGGCTGAGGGTCACGCGTGTTGTTTATTTCCCGCTCACAGTTTTCTCACCCTAATTTTACAAGTTGAAAGTTACAAAACACACGCATGCTGACTGACACTGATCTCTGGCGGTGTTCTCCGATCGATTTGGGTATTACACACAAAGTTAAACAGACCCGGGTCCCGAAGTAATAGACTGGGACCCGACCCGGACCCAGCTGACCATTTAAAATATAGACCTGAACCCGTACGGGTCCAGGGTCCTCGGGTCCCGGTTCCTCCGTGAAGACCTCTACTCTCCGCTTCTGAAGACAGCTCTCATTGCCCAATATTTTTCTCAAAGGAACAGGATGCGCTAGTCCATGAATCAGGTCAGGACTAAGTCAGGGAGGACATATGCTCGGTCCTTCTGGTGGACCTACTCTGGAGAAACAAATCGTGGTTCCCAGAGTTAAGGTCCTTTACACACTGAGTCCGGAATTTGCATTTGCGTTTTTTTCATATTCATCATCCTAAAAATTTGTCCAAAATTTTTTTTTGCAAACCAATACAAAATGGAGTCTTCAAGCAGTGAGGATGATTTTGTTGTCCTCTCTCTTCTTAAAAAGAGAAAAAGAAAGGAAATATTAGGTCCATCCAATCCTGAGATTGTGTAGAGAGGAATGTGAGTTCCCCCTTTATTATTAAAGAGCTGCGGGATCATCCTGAGCAATTCAAAGTTTACTTCAGGATGTCAGTGGCTTAGTTTGATGCTTTGCTAGCGATACTAGAGCCACATATTAAAATCTTTAAAGGGTTAGTTCACCCAAAAATGAAAATTAGCCTGTGATGTACTCACCCTCAAAGCATACTAGGTGTATATGACTTTCTTCTTTCAGACAAATCCATTCGGAGTTATATAAAAAATTGTCCTGGCCCCTCCAAGCCTTACAAAGGGGATAAGTGGGTGCTTTTTGTCAACAGTCCAGAAGATGTAAAATAAAGTGCGCACATTCGTAACAAAACATGCCTCACACGGCTCCGGGGGGTGAATAAAGGCATCCATGCATTTTTTTAAGATAAATATCCATATTTCAAACGTAATAAAAAATGTTTTTCTCACTTTTATAATAAGTACAACACTAACTAATTGTAATATAAATTTTGAAATAGGAGAAAAAATATTTTAAACAGTCATTAATGGATCATAATGCAGTCAGCGTAATAATCAATGCACAATACAATGTAGTGTGTCGCATCTCTGTTTTTCAGTGGCTCTGGCCGTTAACTGAGGTGCTACATCGCTCATTAAGTGTGCCAAAATGGTATTTCTTGTTTGAATTTCAGAATTAGACTTACAAAATTTGAAAGCTGAGACTTTATTTCAATTTACAAGCTGGGTTGCGTGAGATTTACTCAGGCAGAGTGAGAGCGTGAGACAGAGCCTAAAAGAGTGTGCTTAACGCCAAATGCATGAGATTTTGCAACCCTGCTAGACGCCTCTATGCCCTCAAGTGGTCTGTGTCTCTGTGCAGTGCAGTCTGGAATGAAGACCTTTTGTCTTGTGACATTTCTTGTCCTTCCTTCAGGAGCTGCTGGAAAAGAGGTGCAACCACTTCCACGCTCAAAGTATACGCGGTGAGCATTGTGACGAACCATGCTCTCGTGGCCGGCCAGTCAGAAGGAAAGAACAACTTAGCTGTGAAGTTCTCGAGGGGAGACTGAATCTGCCTCACCTTCATACCGTTACAACCTGGGATCTATCCATGGTCCTCTGTGCCCTTTGAGGCCCTCTGTTTGAGCCTCTACATTTGGCCAAATTGCAGCACCTTTCGCTTAAGACCGCAGAACCAACCTGTGCCCCTGACGGGGGACAGGGCTATTAGGGACATTTTTGTCTGAACAGTCCACCCTCATGGCCTTGGTCTCACTGATTCTGCACTGCAAAACAAATTCCGTAAAATTTATGGTAAAAAAGGCCAGAATTTTACCGTAAAAATATGGTAGCAACATTTTAGGTTTTACGGTTTTAACTTAAATTTACAGTTAAATACCGTAATTTAATTAACTGATATAATGTTAATATACCAACCTATTGATATACTGAAATCTGTTTTGTATCTTTGTAATACACTGATAACCACTAAAAGCAGGAGGTGATGAGAGTCACATGATGAACCAAAGCTCATTACAAGCAGCATTTAAATACTAACATACATAGAAGGAGCACAGCGTCATTCACACAAACACTAATCACCATCATGGTGAGACTCATTAAACTGAAATATGCAATAAACTATAATTTAACAACGTTAGGTGTAACACACAACCCTAATGTACACAACTGATAAGAAAAAACTAAGACGAAACATAGTTATTTCAACAAAAAACATCAAATTTGAAATGTAACGCAGGGAATTCTGGGAATGTCAGTTTACGGTTATTCACTGTAAATTATATGTTCTTTTTCTAAAAATGGTATACTACCATAAAATTACATGTAATGTCCAATACAGTTTTTCACTGTATATAGTAGGAGAACTTGCTGTTAACCATTTAACAGGTTTTTACTGTAGCATTTTTACAGTCTTTTACTGTTAAATTCACGGTCATTTTTTACAGTGTGGGTTAGCTCTGCCCTTATATTAGCCCATGATACCTCGCAGGGCGGCTTTTTGTTCTGCGATTATAGCACGGCACTATTGGATTTTATTACCCGTAAGTTTTAAGTTAATGCAATGTGAGTGAACTGTATTAATAGGGAACGCTCCGGTTACTAATGTAACTTCGGTTCCCTGAGGTAACGGGAATAAGCATTGCGTGCTATGCTAGGATTATAAATCAGCAACTGCCACTGGCAACATTGCAGAGTTCCGTTGAGAGTACGCAGTGCGCAATTTGGCAGCCGCTTCTCTTCGCTCTTTGCCGTTTTGTCATGAAATCATCTACTTTTTGTTCGTCTATTTTTGTTTTTTTGTGAACATCTCCATCTTCACTTATCGCTCTCCTGACTGGATTTATAATCAAAGTTTTGAACTGTTTTGAACTGTCCTCGGTTGGATGTTAACTTGCCACATGCCTCACACTCCTGCGAGCCCTCTCGATGGTGTGTTTATACCGCTGACAGTGTCGGTGAGTGAGTCTCCACTTTCTCATTGATTCGTCGTGCTTGGTATAGTCTATCGTTTGTCTCGGGTTTGGCTAACGTGGTGCTACGCGGCCACATTTCACGGCGCTTCACGAGCCCTCGGCCCGGATCTAACTTTGTGGGTTCTTTCTGGGCACTACCGGTGAGTGGGTTTCCACCTTCTCGTCGTGCTGTGCTCTGTGTACCACTGTCTGGCCTGGCTAATGTGAACCAGTGTTGTGTGTTCTGTGTATCGTTGTGGTGAGTGTTGTTCTTCGAGTCATGTATGGAAAAAAAAAATTCTCAAATAAATACGGTTTGGCCGTGAGACTGATGGCCTCTTGTTTTTTTCTGCTATCTTTGCTGCTTTCCATTCAAATGGAATTTTGTTACACATCGGCGCAGTTGCGTCGTTTGAACTGTTTTTTCCGGCTGGATCCCGTCACATATGGACTGTGTAAAACTAATGGAATTACTCGTCGGCCCCGCTATATTCATCATTCACCAAAACGACTCCTGAACATTAACTGCTCTTCACCTGCTTCAATCCCCTCTATCTGGTCTCATAGATTAAGCACATGAAAGTTGTCCTCTAGGTATATACATCGCGGAGTTTGTCTATCATCACTAAGGCCACTAGAAAAGACCAGAGATGACACTGTGCTTAACAAGAATGTACAGCAATGTGGTAATTTTGCCTTACTCAACACTCGGTCTTTAACTGGGAAAGGAACGTTTCTACGGGACTTCATCTCTGACAATAACTGTGATATGCTGATGCTCACAGAAACCTGGCAAGCATCTAATGATTTTGTTGAACTTAATCTGCTTTCTCCTCCTGGTTTCAGTACTCTGACTAAGCCCCGAATTGGAGGCAGGGGTGGGGGCCTGGCGGTGGTCTATCACCAGAGTCTTCATATCGAGCTATCTCCTTTCCATGAGGTGACATCGTTTGAATATTTGACATTTAAAATCACTAGTCACTCATCACTGCTCATAATACTGGTGTATCGTCCTCCTAAAACGAACATGCAATTTCTATCAGATTTGTGTGAATTGCTGACAATTGCTTCTGCCCAATCTACAGCTATGCTATTGCTAGGGGATTTCAATATACATTTACATTTACATTTAGTCATTTGGCAGACGCTTTTATCCAAAGCGACTTACAATTGGGGAATACATGTTACAACAATATTCATGTTGATACTGATACTACTCATGCTCTTGAGTTCATGTCTGTCCTTGATTGTTTTAATCTGCAGCACCATATTGATTTTCCAACTCATGTACATGGCCATACACTGGATTTGGTCTGCTCTACAGGTATCGACATTACTGCCTTTAAAGGCTCTGACATAGGTATCTCTAATCATAAACTGATTGAATTTTCTTGTGATTTTTACATTCCAAAACCTGTTGCTAAATCTTTTATTGTTTATCGTGCATGGAAGTTGGTTGATCCTCTGTCATTTTCTGCTGCACTCAGTGATTCCCCCCTTTCTGACTGCTGCAGTTTTTCCAGTGCTGAAGACATTCTTAATGTCTATGATGAAAGTATTTCTACTATTTTGAATCATTTTGCTCCCTTAAAATCTAGATAGGTCCCTTCCTCGCGCAGTTCCCCTTGGTTCAACACTGAGCTTAGGGCAATGAAAACCAAGGGCCGCCAGCTAGAAAGGCTTTATAAGAAAACTGGCCTTATTGTTCACTCCTTGGCATATACTTTAAGCAGTACAGGTACGCTCTTAATGCAGCTCGTTCATTTTACTTCTCTACTTTTATTAATAAGTCCAAAAACAGGCCTAGAACATTATTTACTTCAATTAAAAAGTTAATTCAGCCTCCTGCGCAGTCTCTAGAGGGCTCTGTTCTAATGTGTGACGCATTCCTGAACTTCTTTCAGAGTAAAACATCTTATACCTGTCAACACCCTACCTCTATTCCCACTACTGAATTTCTCTCTTTATGCCATGCTCATAGTTTCCCTAGTTTTGACTCAATTGCCCCCACAGTGGTTAATGAGATAATCAGGCTGTCCAATTCCTCCACTAGTCTTCTTGATCCTGCACCTACCTCATTACTGAAGAATTGTTTGCCTGCTCTGTCACTACCCATCACTCACTTCATTAATACGTCAATGTCATCCGGAAGTGTACCATCTAAGCTTAAAATTGCTGCTGTCACTCCAGTTCTTAAAAAGCATGGTCTCGAACCATCTTCCCTAAGTAGCTATAGGCCTATTTCGAACTTATCTTTTCTCTCCAAGATAAGTTGTTGCCTCCCAGTTACAGGCCTTCTTAACTGCACACAACCTCTACGAGCACTTCCAGTCTGGCTTTCGCCCATTACACAGTACTGAAACAGCTCTGGTTAAGGTTATTAATGATCTTCTTTTAGCTTCTGATTCTGGTGCTCTTAGTACTCTCCTTCTGTTAGACCTCAGCTCAGCTTTTGGCACAGTTTGTCATGAGATACTCCTCTCACGACTTTCAGCAATTGGAATTACTGGCACAGCCCTTGAATGGTTTTCCTCCTACTTGACAGGGAGGCAACAATTCGTTATATACCTGAATCACAGAGCATCTACCAAATCCATCAGTTCTGGTGTACCTCAGGGTTCTGTTTTGGGCCCTCTCCTCTTTACCATTTATATGCTACCAATTGGACAAATTATCAAGCACTATGGGTTTAACTTCCACTGCTATGCAGATGACATTCATATTTATTTTAGCACACCCCTTCCACTTCAGTGTTTCCTCCGCCTACATTAACAAATTGCATCAAGGAACTCAAGCTTTGGCTTGAGGCAAATTACCTTAAACTTAACTCTGATAAAACTGAGGTAATTCCGATTGGCTCTAAAGCTGTTGTATCTAAGCTTTCTGGTCAACTGATGGATCTGGATGGTGATCTGATTATGCCCTCCACCAAAGTTCGCAATCTTGGTGTTCTCATTGATTCCACTCTTTCATTCAATGATCACATTGGTAAAGTGGTAAAGACTGCTTTTTTCCACTTACGTAATATCGCTCGTATTCGATCCTCTCTCAGTCAGCAGGATGTTGAAACTGTTACACATGCCTTTGTTACGTCTCAATTAGATTACTGTAATTCACTTCTTTATGGCCTGTCAGTTAATAATATCAAACGACTACAATATGTTCAAAACTCTGCAGCTCGCTTGATTACCCACACAAGAAAGAATGATCACATTACCCCTATCCTCTATCACCTTCATTGGCTCCCGGTTTCTTTGCGTATAAACTACAAGATACTAATTTTCACTTATAAAGCTCTCCATAACCTTGGCCCTACATATTTATCTGATTTACTTCTGCCTTATGTACCTGTCCACTCCTTAAGATCTTCTAGTGAGGGATTGCTAGTCACCCCTAAGTTTCGTCTGCTGACTATGGGAGCTAGGGCTTTCAGTGTTGTTGCTCCCAGATTGTGGAATGCTCTTCCCCAAAACATCCGTCAAGCATCCTCTCTTCTCTCCTTTAAAAACCTCTTAAAAACACATTTTTTCTCTCAGTATTTCTCTTCAGTTCAAAGTCTGTGAATTGTACCCTGTTATGGACGTTTATCTACACTCTCTATGTACCTCTAATCTAACCTTGTCAGTGGTCTCTGTATATTACTCTTAGCTCTTGGTATGTTCTGTCTTCTGATATTGATGTTTATTTGTTTCTGTTCCTTAAGCCTGACTTGTAAAGTGACCTTGGGTGTTGGAAAGGCGCTATATAAATAAAAAATATTATTATTATTATTATTAGGCTGTGCTACTATGCTGCAACTAAGTCAGTGCTGCTGCTTACAAGTCAAAATATTCTGATGACATGGCATTTAGTGCTGACTCATATAGACCAATTTCATGTTAGTAAACATTGTGACGTTTTTCTGTGGGCGGAGCTTAGGTGGTGGCAGAAAGATCCCGCTGAGCGCTTCACTAACACTAGCTATGAAGTCTGTTAGCTTGTTTTTTTAACAAGAACTTGAGAAATTATTTGAGAAATACCTGCATATGTAAGGGCTGCATACCTGCATACTGTCCGGGACGGCGTTATTCAAAAAGGTTAACTTTAACGACAAAATTGGCCGACCTGTAGGCTACTCACTCAAAGGATGGATGATCTGACAGGATTACCTCCGGTTGAGTGACTCACATCTAACGTCTATAGTAAAGAAAACTCACCGTGTATCTAGTCATGAAGATCATGTAATATATATTTCAATTTCAGCAGGCAACTATTTTTACAGCTACATTATTATTCCAGCCACAATTACTCATAACATATATACAATTACACATGATTAAGCATATAAATAGTCAGTTTGTTGTTTTACACACATGCACACAGACATTATTTCATACACGACATAGTGAGATGCATAAGAAATCTTTAGATGTGCCCATAACAACAAAAGACAGCACTTTATTTAACCTTTTCTGATAAGAAGTGTGCGCTGCCTGCAAACGCGAGCTTTTTTGACCATCTGTCCAGTCCACTCGTTTTATCTCTTTTAACCACAGCTGTCGTCATGTTTTTTTTTTTTTTTTTTTTTTTTTTTTTTTGTCTGGCAGTGGCAGCAGCGTTAATTTAAATTTCAATATTTCAAAATTCTGACTTTATTCTCGCAATTCCGAGATTATATCTCACAATTATGATAAGAAAAATCAACTGGTCATTCTCTCTTTTGAGTTATATCCCACACATCTGGCTTTTTTTCCCCTCAGAATGGAAAAACTCGCTATTGTTGAGTTAAATCGAGTTCTAAAGTCCAAAATACAAAATATAAAGTTGCATTTGCGAGAAAAGAAAGTCTCAAAAAAGAATTGAGAGACAAAATAGGTAATGTTAAATGTAAAATGTTATGTTTAAATAGTATTTCATGTAACTGTAGGGCAAATATAATATATTCCACATGAACTGTATATGTGAATATTATGTAGACCAATTGTTTAAATCAAATTTATGCTTTAAAAGTAGTGTAATCATAGCAGGTTTTCATTAGTCTGTCCGTTTAAACGTCTTGTGTTTAGCTTCAAATGGCATTTTTGACAACAGTATTCTATAAAAATTATTTGCATTGTGATTCTGACATCCAAAGGCACAACAATACATTTTATCTCTTATTATGTGGATTTTTCCCGTTTCACTCCGCTTGTTACCGTGCGTTTCTGCCACCACAATGCGCGCGCAGCTGCGAGTGACGTAACTGTGACGTCTACATGAAATTGGTCTATAGGCAGATGTCCCCATCTGTTCTGGCAGGCAGAAATGCCATTTGTTTATGCAGCTATATGCAAACGTTATCAAAAGGCTTCAGTATTTCAGAGAAACAGAGTTTTCCCATAAGCGTTAAATTAACACAATGCCGTTATCTAAGGGAACCAAGCTTACATTAGTAACCGGATAATTTTTTTTACATTTAAATGGTAAACTCAAGAAACCGGTCAGTACATGACAGGCAACAATGATGCAATAATTTAACTGTAATTATTTAAGTAACTGCCTGGATTTGATAAATACAAAAAGAAAAATCAATGATATGCACATTTTTTTGTGATACTGTACAGCAGTGGTTCTCAACCCGCGGCCCGTCACGAATCCAAATGCGGCCCACCATGCTGAATGTTACAGTCTATGTGCTGAACACAATTAAAAAATAACTTTCAGTTTCATTTTAGTTTTTACATTACTTTAAAAATTTACTAAACAAATATAAGCTATAATGTTTTTGTTATGTAAAATAATTTAGTTTTTCTTATATTATTTTCAGACATGAACAGATCAATGTACTCACGTAATTAATGTTACGCATTTAACGAACACTTACAAGCGCGCACTTTGGCAGAATTCAATTCAAATAGTCATCAGCAGCCATTAGTTCTGTAAAACTGAGCATCAGAATGCACAAATTTGTTAATGGAGAAAACGACATGTGGAAAATGCCAGCGAAGGAACGCATTCAAACAAGAATAGCATCAGCAGGGCCGTAGCTAGAGATTGGGGGCCCCCTGAAAAAATATTGATGTGCCCCCCCCCCCCCCCCCACACACACACATATCATATACTGTACAATATACAAGCATGGAACCAAATTGCATGCTTTTTTTGTGGTTTTCATAATATCTCAGTTATACAACTAATAAAATATTAGAATTATTCACAGAACATGGGCCTATATAGTATAATTCCTGGATTTTGTGGGGCCCCCTGAGCGGTGGGGGCCCCTAGAATTGTCACCACCTTTCACCCCACTAGCAACGGCCCTGAGCATCAGCAGTGAAGAGATTGCTGGACTTTCAGTTCGACCCCCCCCCCCCCCCCACCACCACTACTATGCAGCAATCATCCTTAATTACAGAAATGTGGCAAAACATCTCTGGAGAGAACCTCAGATTATTAAATTCGAAAATGCTTTCCATATTTGGATCAACATGGGCTACATTTGTGAACGCACGCTTTCTGCAGTGTCGCGCGTCAAGTCACGCTTCCGTGCGCCTCTTAAAGACTGCAACTTACAATCGCAACTTCATTGTGCTGTTACTCCTTTCGAGCAGAATTCACAAAATTGGTCAGCTCCCGACAGCATCAGGTGTTTATTAATTGTGAGTAGAATTATTTATTTATTTATTTCAATACATGTAATCGTTTAGATATCAGAATATTTAGGCTATAAATAATATTATAAATCTGGTTGGTTTGTATTGATGACGTAATATGTAAATGACATGCGTGCGGCCCGTGAGACTTGCACTTGGACCATAGTGCGGCCCGGTGGACAAAAAGATTGAGAACCACTGCTGTACAGCATCACTGAGATATAATCTGTCACACTTTACACTAGAGTGTTAAGTGTATGTATTTAATAAATATCTTAGTTACATTTGAGGTAGCTGTTTTTGAAGTAAATATTGAGTGTTTATGAAAGAGTGAAGTGTTTGCGCTGATGTTGGGTGGAGTAGGAGGATATTTGTTATTCCAAACAGTTCCCTGTAAAACAGCTGTAACCGCACGCCTCGAACCACTCGCTCCGGAGGAACACATGGTGAGTCATTTCACTTTTCTAACCCACAAAACAAAAGACAGAAGGTAAACCTCAGTATTCAGTTCCTGATTTACAAATGAATGCATTCAGTGGTTCATACATCTATGAGCTTTAATTTGAGAAGACTTTATCTGTTCTCATGCGTTATCATGCGCTAAATGGGTTTATAACCTGCCATGAAACATTTTACATAAAATATAGCAGCTGTGAATCATTCTTTCAAATAATGATGTAAAAACAAAATATGTGATCAGTAAGTCATGACTACATGTTTTTACATGAACTTTGACTTTTTTAATAAAAATAAATTAAGCAATTTTCAGCTTTTTTTATAAGTTCTACAAGATTGAACCTTTTTTAAAAGCCAGTTTAATGTAATTTAAAGTTAACAGACTTAAACATATTTAAAAGTTGGTTGTACCTAAACATTTAAGGCAGCAAGTTTTTTTTTTTTTTAACAGTCCTTTTTACCATAGTTTTATTATAGTAAAAGTAACCATTGTTTTTGGCATATTGACTACCCACAGTTTTACAACAAATGCCATGGTTAGTGTAGCAAAACCACGGTTAATTTGTGGTTACCATGGTTTAATTATAGTAACCATGTTTTTTTTTATTTGTAACAAAACCATGGTTAATTTTCGTAAGGGAGTGTTTGAAGTATTGATGCAATATTTAATTCGGCAGAAGCCATAGATCAAAAGGTTTTTTAGATAAGTTCTCCCCCCCCCCCCCTCTCTCTCTCTCCCCCCCTCTCTCTCTACCCCAAAGTCAATAAAGCAAGCAAAGATTTTGGTTTTGTTTTGGTGTACGTGCTTATCAATGATAGTGTGGAGGGTATAAATGTGGTCAGATGTTCTGTCTTTGGGCAGAAATCCAATTTGACTTTTTCCCAAGATTTTGTGGGTTTTGAGAAAGTTTTGTAATCGTATGTTAATAATCGAACAGAATATTTTCCCCAGGTTGCTATTGACACATATGCCTCTGTAATTGCTTGGCTCAAACTTGTCTCCTTGTTTAAAGATGGGTGTAATTAGGCCTTGATTCCAGGTGTCTGGAAAATATCCTACACTCAAAACAATATTGAATAATTTGGTTATTGCAGTTTTGAATTTGTCATTTGTGTATTTGATCATTTCATTTAATATTCCATCAATGCCACATGCCTTGTTGGGTTTCAGTGCATGTAGTCTGTCTGTTAGCTCATTTACTGAGATCGGGAAATCCAGGGGATTCTGATTGTCTTAAATTTTTTCTTTCAGGATTTCTAATATGGTTTTTATTTCATTTCGAGCAGGATTTGTTTCAATTGTTTTGTACAGATTTTCAAAGTGTGTCCTCCATGTGTTTTCATTTTGAATGGCCAATTCTTCCTTCTGTGGTCTATAGAGAGTGTTGCAATTTTTCCAAAAGTTATTGGTATTTATTGATTCCTCCATTGTTTGAAATAATTGTTCTGTATGCTCTTCCTTTTTTGCTTTTAGAGTTTGTTTGTACACTTTAAGAGCTTCATGATATTGAAGGCGGAGTTCTTGGTTGTCAGGATCTCTGTGTTTTTTATTTGAAATATTTCGTACTGTCGTTCTAATTCTTTTACACTCATCATCAAACCACTTTTCATTGGTGTTTTTTGGTTTTCTTTTTGACGATTTTTTCAAATTGCACATGGATGCTGATTGGTGGAATATATCTGTAATGTCCTTTAGTGCCAGATTTATGCCTACTTTATTTTGTGGATATGTGTTAATTATACATTTGTCCAATAATAATTTGATAGTTTGACTTTCTATTGCACTTTGATAGTTTTCTTTGCTGTTTTTTGTCCATTTGTAGGATTTATGTAGCCTTAGTAAATGAGAGGGCTGTCTGCATATTTCATTGTTTTGAGTTGGTTTTAGATGGAGTGTAATATTACAGTGGTCTGACAGAGGTGTTTGAGGACTGACTGTGAATGCTTCTGAGATGAACTTGTCAATGTCTGTGATGAAATAATCTACAGTACTGTTACCAAGAAAAGAGTTGGTATAACAAACAAAAGAAGGTATGGACCGTTCCACTTTCTCTCTCTCTCTCTCTCTCTCTCCCCCCCCTCTCCCCCCCCCTCCCACCCTCTCTCTCTACCCACCCCCCCCTCTCCTCTCTCCTCTCTCTCTCTCTCTCTCTCTCCCCCCCCCCTCCCCTCCCTCTCTCCCTCCCTCCCTCCCCCCCCCCCTCTCCCCCCCCCCCCCCTCACCCCCCTCTCTCTCTCCCCCCCCCCCCCCCCTCTCCCCCCCCCCCCTCCCCCCCTCCCCCTCTCTCCCCCCCCCCCCCCCCCCCCCTCTCCCCCCCCCCCCCCCCTTTTCCCCCCCCCCCCACCCCCCCCTCTCCCCCCCTCTCTCTCTCTCTCTTCTTTCTTCTCTCTCTCTCTCTCCCTCTCTCTCTCTCTCTCTCTCTCTGTGTGCTTTCAGTCTCTTGTGAACTGAGTGGCGGGAGCTGGTGCGTTTCAGAGGGAATCCAGACAGCATCCAGTGTGTGTGAGTGTTTGTGTGTGTGAGTGTGAGTCATGAGTGTGTGGCCCCTGCTGCTGGTCTCTGTGCCGCTGTGTATCTTCACACGGGCGCTGGAGAGGATCGAGCTCCGCGCGGATCATGCGCTCACCTGTGGACAGGTACAGTACGGTCAGCGTGTCTGTCTTCCTAGCTAGACAGTTCACTTTTTAAAGTTAGTAATAAACAAGCATATTGAGACTAAAGTAGCTACAATTAGCTGAAAACTTAAAAGTGTTATAAACCTGTTTCCATCCTGCTTTCCAACTGATGTTAGTGTATTCGCCGAGGTTCCAGATCAGACATGTTTCTACATGGATACAGTTACTGAGAATCTGCCTGTTTGCTGAGTGGGTGTGTGTGTGTGTGTGTGTGTGTGTGTGTGTGTACTTAACTATACTTGTGAGGGCCAAATGTCTTCACTTATATAGTGAAATAGTATGAAAACCCACTAGTGAGACATTTTACTGGTCCTCACTAGTTAAAAAGGCTTATAAATGGGCCCAAACATGTTTGTAAATTTAGTGTGTTTGCAGATGTTTGTGTGGTGGGTAAGTTTAGGGGTAGGGGCTGGGTTAAGATATATGATTAACCTTATATATAATCAATGGAAGTCTATGCAATGCACTCACTAATATAGTCAAATAAATGTGTGTGTGTGTGTGTGTGTGTGTGTGTGTGTGTGTGTGTGTGTGTGTGTGTGTTAGAGAGTGGGTGGGTGGAATTTAAATGTTTTATTTTTTCTCTTGTTTGCTGTGGAGAGGTGCGTGCAGGTGTGTAGTTATTCTGCATGTACGCACAAATGCGCTCTGTTCTCTTGCAAATCCAGCAGAGACATGCTGTTATCTACAACAATCTATACATATCACCACTTAAATACCATTAGCATACATAACTATAATATAGTGTTGTTTTATTTAAATTACAGTAATATAAATATAATTAGATTTAGGGTAACACTTTATTTTTTAGGTGTCATAATACCAACTAATTACCTAATTAAGTACTTAGTAGTAGCCGTTGTACTTACATGATACTTATCATGTAACTAAGTTATGGAACAGCCTGTAATTACAGTTTGTAATTATGTAGATGTAATAGGCAGCTACTGTTACACATATGTTACAGACCCGAGTCTTTTACACAGCTACTAGTACACTAAAGCACAATCTTGATACACTTTATTTTATGTAGCTTATGTTTGTGTAATATTCTGTAATTGTAATGTAATTAGAAAGGTATTACATGTATTTAAGCTGTGTACTGATGGGTTAAATCAAACTAAGGTGCAGCTGGATACAGTATAGATACACATGAAGTACACTTAAGTACAATCTTGATACACTTTATTTTAAGTAGCTTATGTCTGTGTAATATTATGTAATTTTAATGTAATTAGAAAGGTATTACATGTATTTAAGCTGTGTACTGATGGGTTAAATCAAACTAAGGTGCAGCTGGATACAGTATAGATACACATGAAGTACACTTAAGTACAATCTTGATACACTTTATTTTAAGTAGCTTATGTCTGTGCACTTACATTTATAATTACGTTGTATAAAGTCTGCAACACATATGTAACAATCTTTTGGTTACATAAGTAGCTGTGTAACAGACTCGGTCTGTATCATATGTGTAACAGTAGCTGCTTATTACATCTACATAATTACAAACTGTAATTACAAGCTGTTCCATAACTTAGTTACATGGTAAGTACATTTTATTTCATGTAAGTACAACGGCTACTACTAAGAACTTAATTAGGTAATTACTCTGTATTGTGACACATAAAGTGTTTCCAGATTTAGAATTAGATGTAATTGATTAGATGTACTTAACCATCATTAAAATTAGAATGCATAAAGTCTTAATGATCCTAAAATATAAGTGTTACTCTAAGCAAAGTAAGAAAAATTGATGCATGTGTGTGTGTTATAAATATTATTTATGTGAGTGATTTCTGTTAGTGTGTTAATGTGACTGAATGTTTGTTCATTGTTTTGTCTCTGTAGGGTATCATTCACTGTGAAGTAAAATCAGGTAAGATTCAGCGTATGGCAGATATTTCACATGACCAGCAAAACTTCACTGGCTTAATTTGTCTAATTGTCTTGTCGTAGTTGGCCCTACTTGCATTCAGGATGACGAGCATGTCTATGTGAGCAGTCTAGACGCCTATGTAGTGCAGTGCCAAAAGCAGCAGACCTGGAGCCTGTGCCTGAAAGTCCTGGTGAACGTCACAGTCACAGGTTCGTCATCGCAGCAGATATGGGGGCTGAGTTTCTCTGATTATTTCTTGAGGTGTGTTGATGCTGTGTTCGATGCAGATCAAGCTGTGGCAGGTGATGGCAGTGGTGATGAAGGGACAGAGGAGATGCATGGAAGCGCTCATCAAGAAGACCTTGACAACATGACGTCTGCCGTCGCTGTTTGTGTGTGTTACACATACTCTTCACAGCGACACTCCAGCATGCTCCGCTTCACAGTCCCTTCTTCAGCGTTTGATGACAGCACTACACTGCAGGTCAAACAGAGGATCTATCTATCTACAGCGCTGGCCAAAAACAACAACACTAGTATCTCCAGCAGCTAAAAATGGTTTTAAGTCAGTTATTTATATCTTGTGTCAGTAGGAAATATCAGTTTACATTTCCAAACATTCATTTAGCCATTAATTGTAATAATCCAGTGATATTTTAGTCTGATCTGATCATCATCAGTCTGTCTGGAGTCACATGAAGAAACAGATCAAACTGAGACTAAATCCAGAAGAACTGTGTCTCAAGACGCTTCAAGAAACCTCCTGCAAAGCTCCTGAGAAACTCTGCTCAAGAGCACCGAGGACAAAACCTGCTTTAAACACAAAGATGCTCACAACAAATATTGATTTAGTTTAGCTAATAGAAGTTAATTGATAAAGAAAATCTATTTTTGACAGCATCCTCATTTTACAGCATTTTTACACAAGTGCCTAAAACTTTTAACAGTGCTGTAGCTTTCTTGAAGCGTCTTGAGACGCAGTTCTTCTGGATTTAGTCTCAGTTTGTTCTGTTTCTTCATGTGACTCCAGACAGACTGATGATGATCAGATCAGACTAAAATATCACTGGATTATTACAATTAATGGCTAAATGAATGTTTGGAAATGTAAACTGATATTTCCTTCTGACACAAGATAGAAATAACTGACTTAAAACCAGTTTTATCTGCTGGAGATACTAGTGTTATAATAATTTTGACCAGCGTTCTATCCATCTATGGTAAAACTTTACTTGAAAGGGTGTGCATAAGACCTTCATAATCATGATATGACACGTCATGAATATGAAGGAGGTTTTATGCATCTTTATGACAACTGTCATTAAGTGTCATTCGCTCAGTTATGTCTTTTTTAATGCAAATATGACATTATTTGACCTAACCCTAACCTAACCCTATCCCTACACATACCCTTACCCCTAACCCTAGCCAATAACAAAGACATCTCAAACAATGGCATCTTTGCATTAAACATTACATAACTGAGCGAATGACACTTAATGACAGTTGTCATAAACATGCATAAAAAAAAAAGTATAACCCTATCCATCCATCCATCCATCTATCTATCATCCATCCATCCATCTACCTATCTATCACATACCAGTGGTCTAGCAAGCAGAACACCTTAGTAACTGCTTGGCAAAACTCTAGCAAGCACATTTCAGCTTTCAAATCTCTTTCATATCTCTCTTAAATCTGCCCAAGTATTCAGACAAGACAAGGTTTGCATACCTTTCAACCTGCAAGTTCTCTCAAGACTAGACTTAAAGCCTCAGCTTCAGACATCTTTCATATTTCCGGCAAGCCTTTGTCAAGCTAATGTTTAAAGTTTAATATTCAAACCTTTTCTAGTTTGGTTTTGATTGGTAAAGTGTTGCACTGGATGAGCTGATTGTTCCAGATGTGTGTGTGTGTGTGTGTGTGTGTGTGTGTGTGTGTGTGTGTGTGTGTGTGTGTGATAGGTGTGGATGTCTTTTGTGGTGGACTTACCGAAGGCAGAACTCGGCAATTCTGTCCTAGTGCATTCTTCATACAAAGCCGCACAAAAACATGTCCGTCTTCCTCCAATAGAGGAAGGTAAATATGCTGTAAAACATGCACACCTCTACATGCACAAGTATTTGAGACATAAATGACTGCTTACAGTAACATTCGTTGATGGATTGCACCAATGCTTTTTTCTCTTTCAGTGTGTTCCAAGGGTTTGGATGCCATCTTCTGTAAAGGTAAGTTAACAGGTGTTCAGTTTACCTGTCTAGTTTACGTGACTGGTAGAGTGACAGTAATAACGTTTCAATTTCCAAGGCATCATGTATTCTGATGAAGTGTGTAGTTTGAATGCTCTGTAAAGATCACACTGCTTCAGTGAATGCAAACAAACTTTGTGTAAAAAACAGCAACTGAAGCTACCATGAAATCAAATATTACTGATAAACACTAATCCATTACGTAAATGTTTACCCAAAAGACAAAATTCATTCATATAGGGCAGGTGAAAGTCACAGGTTACTGGTTTAGTGTCATGAAAGTACATATTGGTTATTGCTTAAGAGTATGAAGTATTACAGCACACGTAGTAAGGTTTTGTTTCACATGTTTCAGCAACAATAAAAGTTGGTAGCACCAAAATATAATTTGGGTGGCTCGACAAATTCCTTTAAATCAGTAATTTAATGATTTACATGTAATGTATTCATATAATGTATTTACATGTTATACAGTGCCATCCACAGTTTGACAAATATGAGCTAAACAAGCCATAGAAAAATGTACCTTTCATTAAAATATATTTTTTATTACTCAAAAAGCTTTTTATGAAAGAAAATATGTAGAGATAAATGTCTCAACTGTTCTTTCAACTGCTTTTATTTCCTTCTAATTTCTTAACGTGTAAATGTTTGCTTAAAAAGAAAAACATAAAAAGTTAAACTACTGAGACATAAACTGAACAAGTTTCACAGGCATGTGGCAAACAGAAAGGGAATAATGAGTCCCTGAACAAAGTGTGCATCTCGTCCTCATAGACTGCACTAGATTAGATTTGCCAGGTCTTGCTGTGAGATGTTACTCCACTCTTCCACCGAGGCACTGGCAAGCTCTCAAACACGTCTGGGGGGGGGGGACTAGGGTTGTAAAGGGGCGGAACATTTCTGGTAAACTTCCAAAAATGGTTACACATGGTTTTCCACAGCAAGGATGGTCAGCTGTCCTTCAATATCCCTGCAACTCTGTCTTATTACATTATCCCCCGGTTTCACAAACAAGGTTTAGTCCCAGACTAAAACGTAAGTCTGAGCTGTTTCAACTAAAAGAAACTTGCACTAACTGATCTTAAAATATACCAGTGCCTTTGTTTTGTCTCAAGATGCACACCAGTATTGTTTTTTTCTAAGGCATGTTTATAAAAAAATACTTAAATGTCCTGATTGAACTGGCTTAACCTAACCCCTGTCTGTAGCTATGTTACCATCCAAAGATTCGAATTAAACTTATGCGCAAAACTGGAATATCGCATAAAACATATGAGAATAAACCACTGTTTCCATCCAACGATTCAAAGAGAACAAAATCGTCACTTCCTGGTAAACTGTGGCACTAAATATCACTAAGAATACAGGAGAAGCCACTGAATATAATAATTTTCATATATGACATAAATTACTTGCACCTCAGAGCGAGCAGACGAGATAATAAATGCGGTCATTACTTTCGGAGGTAGATGCTGATGTTTGGGAACACAGTCGTTAAGACAGTAATTATACAGAAATACTTTGATGACAGACTTTCCTCAGGCATTTCAGAACGACCAAAACAACATTAGATGCTGTGAACGAGATCAGTCCGCTGGTTAGTCAAGTTATCCCGTCTCATAGCGCAAAGTCACATGACTTTTTCGATGCGCATGGAGGAATTTATTCGGTCAATGTGTTTCCATCGTAGTTCATGGCGCATTTTTTCTTATCGGATAAAAAATGTATCACAAGATATTCAGTGCCTCCACCATGCTTTATCACAAAGGTAAACTCAGAAACTAGGTTGAACTGGAACCAGGAATCCAAGAAATGCAAAGAACAAAATTGAGTTCACCAACAAGGCATCTATACATGGACAAGACTTTAACAAGATCAGAAGAAAACACAAGGGCTTATATACGCTGGGGTTAACATGACTAACTAGACACAGCCAAAACAATCAGGAGCTGGTGGATCTAGAGACCAAAGTGGAGCAGAAGACCACAACAGTGGATCAGGAGACACAGAGAGTTTATGGACATGGTCGTGTCAGAGCAGACAGAGTTCAGGAGAGCCCTCTGTGGCTGTAACAGAGCAGATATAGAGCTTAAGAGTGGACGCCACCACCTCAGGAGGAAAAGGGAAAGTGTATGCGATCCAAACGTTCAAGATGGCGGTTCCCATTACAGTCAAAAGACCTCTGAACTTGGGACCACTGCGTGAGGAAGGACTGAGCCTAACAGACTGGGGACCAGCAGACATGGAACCACCGAGCAAGGGACCACCACAGTAGGGAGCTCTGGGACTAGTCCGGAGCGGAGCCAGCAGATCTGGTCACCAGGGCAGAGCCAGTGGAGCAAGAGACTGGGGGGAGCTGGCAGGTCTGGGGGCCAGGGTGGAGCTGGAGCCCACCATCGTGGATCAGGCAGAACTGTCACAAAAAGCACAGAGGTTTCGTAATGGCCTCTGTGGTAAAGAGTTCAGGGACGACCTATGGGATCAGATTCCCGCCAAAAGTATTGCAGTCATGGATAAAAAAATAACAAGCGTGAAAACAAAATTTAAAAACGCAAGTAAAAATATATTGCACAAGATTTAAAAATTAAAGCAAAGTTTTCAGAATAGCAAGCAATGGTCACGAATCGAAAAATAATAAGCGTAAATAAAAAAAATAATAACGCATTTTTAAAACTAATAAGCATGTATCAAAACTTTAAACACATTTAAAATCATATTGCACAAAATTTAAATATTAATGCAAAATTATCTGACTTTCGCACATAATCTTGTTTTCCTTGGTTATATTTCTCAGTTTTTTCTGCTCTCATAAATTTTCTGCTCATATTTTTATTTTTTGTATGCTTATGCTGTTTTTCCCTTCGTGCTTGTTTCCATGTTCTGCGCTTGCTTTCCCAAATGTTGCGGTTAGAGTTTCATGTAAATCAGCGCGGGCTCAAGCGTCTTCATTGGTCCACTAGTTCTAGATTGACAGCTCCTCCTCAGCCAATCAGTGGAAGAGGGGCGGTGACGTCACTCCAGTGCGCCTCTTTAGCTGCCGATGCTCAGTGTTCTGTTCACTTGTACAGGTGAAGATGGATTCCTGTCAGCTGGGAAACATATCCCACAGGACACTGTTATATGTGTCTGTCTGTCACTGCTGTACGCCTGCCTGGCGATCCGATAACGTTAAATGAGCCGTCCTAGTGACTCGTCGTGGTTATATTCACCTGTATTTATTCGCCTATATGGCCACATCGCGAAAGGGAGCAGCCACAATATGCACCGGCCTCGTGAAGTCACCGTTATATGTGTCTGTCTGTCACTGCTGTACGCCTGCCTGGCGATCCGTTAACGTTAAATGAGTGAATTGGTAAATTAATTATGAATGAATGAATGTAATGTTTTTGCATTGACTAGGCTAGATTTGACTACTGATCAATGAAAGCGATAGTGTTACAGAGGAGACAGTTACAGATGCCAGGTGGATTTGATATACAATGATTCATTTGCATAAGATTCATTTGTATATTGTGTTTATTTACATAAACTCAATATGCAACAAGCTACATATTTAATTGCATAACACTATCATATTAATGTTTTAAATATATAAAGTTACAATACAGCAACAATATGAAAGTAAAACAGCCAGCAGGTGGCGGCAAGGATCTTTAGAGTAAGACATTAAATCATTCATTCAAACGCAGATTCATTCAGTGAGGAATAAATTTAATCATTTAAGAAAGGCTGCTGTGTGTTGCTTGTAGGTGCTGTTCTGTGGCTTTGTTTGGACTCTTCATCAAAATAGAGCAAAATGAGAAAATAGTTACAATATTAAACTCACTCAAATTTTCCTTCTTGTTATATTGATTATACTACGGTTCAATAAAGATTTTCAATGGAGCTGATATTCGGGGAACACACTCTTCCTGATGTGATATTGCTTAATTGTATGTCATTTTCTAATCTCAGTGTAACACAAAATGTGATAAATCTTACAAAACCATCAACCTTATCAATTACATACTGTGCATGAAAGAAAACACTGCAAATAGCTGTTTACAAAAAACAATACATGACAAAAAAAAAAGCTAAATATTGCCCACATGAGCAATATACAGCAAACTAAACAATTGTGACTGGGATGTATTACTCTTACTCATATTATCCTCTCCTAACAGTTAGGGTTGTCACGGTACCAAAATTTCAGTATTCGGTACCAATAATCCCAGCATACAGACCACTTCTCAAGCTTGCCAAACCGGTTCAAAAACTCATCACAATTTGGCCAAATGATGCTACCTCAACACTACAGGACTGCTTTCAGTGCACAGACTGGAACATGTTTAAAGAGGCAGCCACCTACAACAACCACACAGACCTGCATGAGTACACTGAAACCGTGACTGCTTACATCAAAAAGTGCATGGATGATGTGACAGTCACCAAGACCATCCCCACACGTGCAAACCAGAAACCATGGATGACAGCAGAGGTTCGTGGGCTGCTAAAGACCAGAGACGAAGCATTCAGATCAGGAGATAAAGCAGTCCTCAAAACAGCAAGAGCCAATCTGTCCTGTGGCATCAAAAATGCAAAACGGTCACATGCTCAAAAAATCAACAATCACTTCACAGACAGCAGAGACACACAGTCGTGTGGCAAGCCATTCAGACCATCACTGACTACAAGCCCCCGCCACAGGCCTGTGATGAGGACACATCCCTCCCCGATGCACTCAAACACTTTTATTCACGGTTTGAAATGCAGAATGACACACCTGCACAAAAACTGCCCACACCTCCCAACGACCGGGCGCTTTGTCTGTCTCCAGCCGACGTAAGGAAGACCCTATCTAGGATTAACCCACGCAAGGCTGCGGGTCCTGACAACATACCTGGCCGTGTACTGAAAGACTGTTCTGCACAGTTGACGGATGTCCTAACAGATATCTTCAACACCTCGCTGAGCCAGGCAGTCGTCCCCACATGTCTCAAATCCACAACAATCATACCGGTACCAAAGAAATCACCTGTGTCCTGTCTAAATGACTACCGTCCCATAGCACTGACTCCAATCATGATGAAGTGCTTTGAGAGGTTAGTCATGCACAACATCAAAACCATCCTCCCCAACACACTTGACCCGCTGCAGTTTGCATACCGTCCAAACCGCTCTACGGACGATGCAATCTCCTCCACCCTCCACCTGGCTCTTACCCACCTAGAAAATAAAGACTCCTACGTTAGAATGCTGTTCATCGACTTCAGCTCAGCATTCAACACAATTATCCCACAACAGCTCATAAATAAACTAAACCTGCTGGGCCTTAACAATTCCCTTTGCAATTGGATCCTGGACTTTCTAACCGGAAGACCTCAGTCAGTCCGTGTCGGCCACAACACCTCGAGCACTACCACACTGAGCACAGGTGCCCCACAAGGCTGTGTGCTCAGCCCGCTGCTCTTCACGCTGCTGACCCACGACTGCACTGCCAAGTTCAGCTCCAACCACATCATCAAGTTTGCTGATGACACAACAGTGGTAGGTCTCATCAGCAACAACGATGAAAACGCACTACAGAGAGGAAGTGGCACAGCTGGCTGAGTGGTGTGGCGTTAACAATCTGTCCCTCAATGTGGAGAAGACAAAGGAGGTTGTGATGGACTTCAGGAGAAACTCCGTTGACCACCCCCCACTGACCATCCACAGTTCGACTGTGGAGAGAGTCAGCAGCACTAAATTCCTGGGGGTGCACATCACAGAGGATCTCACCTGGACCACCAACACCATGTCACTCTCCAAGAAGGCACAACAGCGCCTACACTTTCTCCGCCGGCTGAAAAGAGCAAGTCTCCCACCACCCATCCTCAACACATTCTACAGGGGCACCATCGAGAGTGTGCTGACCAGCTGCATCACTGTCTGGTACGGGAACTGCAGTGCTGCTGACCGCAAGACCCTCCAGCGGACAGTGAACACGGCTGCTAAGATCATCGGGGCCCCTCTCCCATCCATCCTGGACATTTTCCTTACACGATGCTCCAGCAAAACAAACAGCATCGTGAAGGACCACACCCACCCCTCCCACAGTCTCTTCCAGCTCCTACCATCAGGAAGACGGTACCGGAGCATCAGAGCCCGCTCCGCCAGACTGCTCAACAGCTTTTTCCCCCAGGCTGTGAGAGCCCTGAACTCAAATCACCCCGCCCGCCTCTGACACCCCATACAATCCCCTACCTCCTGAAACATGGACCCCCCCCTCCCCTCTCCTCTCCCCTCCCCTCCCCAAACATCCCCCAACCTTACCACACCAGCGAAAAAACTGTAAACTTTTTTTGTGCAATCCAAGTGTGCTACACACAGGTGAGTGGGCCTGTACAAACCACCTGTAGTAACACACTCTCCTCTATGCACTAGACACTTTTCCTAACACTATGTGTACACAATCCCACAAAAGACTCAGCAATATATGTATGTTTAAAGGCGATTAGTCACCAGAAGAGAAGGACGGCAGCTCGCGTAAGTGGTGTAATATTTTTTTCGCAGTTTTGTTGTTTAAATTATTTATTTGCTGCTAGGAAGGAATACTTCGTTTCCTACCTATTTCTATTGTGCATTTTCGTTGAGGTTTATATTTTTGATTGCACTTGCTGGCAATTTGAATAATTTGCACCTCAGCTAAGAACGAGCGTGTGTGATTGTGCGAAGTGTTTACTTTTGCATACAGCAATTAGCAGACCTTTCAGGTTATTGGCTGGGCTGAGCAGAAGCCGGCCTCAGCTGTTTTCACTGTAGTCTCCTCGACCGTATTTATTTGATGTCAGAGCGCTGACGCGGAAGCGTCTGCGGAAGCGTTCAGCCATCGTGCTCAGCCTCCTCGTGTGAAGACCAACGAGGGTAAAGACAGACGACTTTTCCTGCGCGACTTTAACCGAGCAACGACACCGAGCACACACTTAAGTATCATTTCTATCTTCCCTCACGCACTCTCCTTCCCTATCCTCTATCATGTGTTTCGAAACCACTCCGGTTCTCTCCCAACCACGCTCTAAAAACACACGCAGACGGCAACGTCATCCTGCCAACCTTCGCCCGATCGCTACATCTTCTACTACACCTCTTTCTTTCTCTGTGGGTCTTTGGAATTGCCAGTCAGCTGTCAACAAAGCTGACTTAATTTCTGCTTTTTCCTTACAATCCACTCTCAGCATCTTGGGCTTGACTGAGACCTGGATTCGTCCAGAAGACTCCGCTACCCCGGCTGCTCTCTCTCAGAATTTCTCTTTCTCTCACACCCCAAGGCAAGTTGGCCGGGGTGGGGGCACTGGTCTGCTCATTTCAAACAATTGGAAATACTCAACCCACTCTCCCCTAGGCAATCACAACTCATTTGAATCCCATGCGATTACTGTAACTGCTCCTATAAAACTCCAGATAGTAATAATCTACCGTCCCCCTGGCCAAATCCTACCCACCTTCCTAGAGGAGCTGGACGGCCTGCTGTCCTCGTTCATGGAGGATGGCACTCCACTCCTAGTCTTTGGCGATTTCAACATTCACCTAGACAGGCCTTATGCTACAGACTTCCATTCACTCCTAGCTTCATTTGATCTCAAACGCCTTACCACTACTAGCACGCACAAATCAGGCAACCAACTTGATTTAATTTACACACGCAACTGTACTACAGATAACATTCTGGTACAACCACTACATACCTCTGACCATTTCTTCATTACATTTACCTTACATTTTACGACCCTGGTTCCACCAGCTCCATTACCGGTAACTTTCAGACGTAACCTACGCTCCCTTTCCCCCACCCTTCTTTCCTCTGTAGTATCCTCCTCTCTTCCCTCACCTACCCATTTCACATCTCTGGATGTGAATGCAGCTACTGACACTTTATGCTCTACCTTAACCTCTTGTCTAGACGACATTTGTCCCCTCTCCTCCAGGCCAGCACGGGCTGCCCCTTCTAACCCCTGGTTATCCGATGTTCTTCGTGAACATCGGACCAAACTCAGAGCGGCAGAGAGAAAATGGCGCAAATCAAACGATCCATCGGACCTCACTAGGTATCAGTCTTTGCTTTCGTCTTTCTCTACTGAAGTCCACACTGCCAAATCCTCACACTTCCACAACAAGATCAACAGCGCTCCAGACATGCGTGATCTCTTCAGAACATTTAATTCTCTCCTCTGTCCCCCTCCACCACCGCCCACCACTTCTATAACAGCTGACGACTTTGCCACTTTTTTCACAGACAAAACTAGAAAAATCGGTAACCAGTTCTCAACTCCACACACACAGGACTTCCAACCAATCACATCCACTGCTCAAACTCCCATCTTCTCCTTCTGTCCCCTCACCGAGGCGGAAGTATCCAAACTTCTCCTCTCCAGCCATCCTACAACATGTCCTCTTGACCCAATCCCCTCTCACCTTCTCCAAGCAATCTCTCCCACACTCTTACCGGCACTCACACACATTATCAACACATCTCTCCGCACTGGCATCTTCCCCACAGCGTTCAAGCAGGCCCGGGTAACCCCACTGCTCAAAAAACCTACATTAAACACTTCTCTTTTAGAAAACTACAGACCTGTCTCTCTCCTTCCATTCGTAGCGAAAACACTCGAACGAGTTGTCTTCAACCAGCTCTCACTATTTCTTTCACAGTACAACAAACTGGATGCTAAACAGTCAGGTTTCAGGAGTGGCCATTCAACAGAGACTGCGCTACTCTCAGTCACGGAAGCCCTGCGAGTCGCAAAGGCCGATTCCAAATCATCAGTCCTCATTCTGCTCGATCTTTCTGCTGCTTTTGACACTGTCAATCATCAGATACTCCTGTCCACCCTCTCATCGCTGGGCATCACTGGGATTCCACTTCGCTGGTTTGAATCCTATCTCACCGGTAGGTCCTTCAGGGTGGCTTGGGGTGGTGAGGTATCCAAAGCACATCAACTGGTCACTGGGGTTCCTCAGGGATCAGTTCTTGGACCCCTCCTCTTCTCTACATACACTACATCACTGGGACCCATCATACAGGCACATGGCTTCTCCTACCATTGCTACGCCGATGACACACAGCTCTATCTCTCTTTTCAACCAGATGATCCAACGGTAGCTGCACGGATCTCAGACTGCCTGGCGGACATCTCGGCATGGATGAAAGAACATCATCTACAGCTCAACCTGGCAAAGACTGAGCTTCTTGTCGTCCCTGCCACTCCGACCCTACAGCATGACTTCCTGATTCAATTAGGCACATCAATAATTACCCCATCAACTTCGGTCAGAAATCTTGGTGTAATCTTTGATGACCAGCTGACCTTCAAAGAGCATATTGCAAAGACCGCTCGATCTTGCAGGTTTGCGCTATACAACATCAGAAAAATCAGGCCCTTCCTGACAGAGCATGCTGCACAACTTCTTGTCCAGGCCCTTGTCGTTTCTAGGCTGGACTACTGCAATGCTCTTCTGGCTGGTCTTCCATCAAACGCAATCAAACCTCTACAAATGATTCAGAATGCAGCGGCACGACTGGTCTTCAATGAGCCCAAAAGAACCCATGTTACACCTCTCTTCATCTCACTGCACTGGCTACCAGTGGCAGCTCGCATCAAGTTCAAGACACTGATGCTTGCATACAGAACAACCACAGGCTCAGCACCCTCCTACTTCCACTCACTATTACAAATCTACATCCCCTCCAGAAGTCTGAGATCTGCTAGTGAGCGACGCCTTGTGGTACCATCACAGAGAGGCTCAAAATCACTCTCCAGAACATTCTCATTCACCATTCCTGGATGGTGGAATAATCTTCCCACCCCTATCCGGATTGCTGGATCCCTATCAATCTTCAAGCAACAACTGAAAACTCATCTCTTTCGGCACTACTTGACTTCATCCTAAACTTGATTAAAAAAAAAAAAAAAAAAAAAAAAAAAAAACCTTTATCTTTCTCTCCTTCCCTTGCTAGCTTGTACTTATTTTGAACAATGACTGAGACTTGGTGTTACGAGCACTTCCTCTGTCTGATTGCCTCTTCAAGATGAATGGCTTTATGTACTCCCCAATTGTAAGTCGCTTTGGATAAAAGCGTCTGCCAAATGACTAAATGTAAATGTAAATGTAATGTTTACATGCTCATGCACCACTACAAACCATCTTGTACTGTTCCCCAGCCAGCTGCTGACTCCCAATGTTTCTCTCTGCACATGTACAGTATTTATGTGAAGCATTCGCATAGTTTGTATTGTTTGTATTTTTTATTGTTATCTTTAGTTGTACAGGGTAAACAGATTGTATAGTTTGTATTTTCTATCCTTATCTTTAGTTGTATACGGTAAACATTTATATATAGTATACCTAGTCAAATCTGTCAGTAGGTTAGTTTTTGTGTATAGGTTTATAGTGTTTTTAATTCATTGTTGTATGTCTGTATTTATGTAGCACCATGGTCCTGTGAGGCACGACATTTCGTTCCACTGTATGTCCCCACATGCAGCGGAATGACAATAAAGCTCAACTTGAACTTGAACTTGAATACCAGTGAAAATCCACGGTTCTCGGTACCAATTTCGGTACCAAAGCAAAACACAAAAATATGCTAATTAAAAAACACATTTTTATTAATAAAGTTAAACAAAAATAAACTGCACAAAAACCAATGCCATTTTTTATGCTTATTTAAAATTATTTCAAGTTTTTCCACAATTAATAAAAGTATGAAAAAAGTAAACAAGTTCCACCCAAAAGTTTTTGTCATATTTCTGCTGCCGCTGAAGAACATCTGTAAACGGTCTGTTTTAGGGTTTGCTGGAGCTTCATGATCTTCCTGCAGCTGTAAAAGGAAAATATAATATTAGTAAAGCAGTGGGCTGAGTCTGACCAAATACACCATTATATCATTGACTCCAGCTAAAATATAACATTTCAGTAAATAACAACCCTCAACTTTTATAATAAATTTAGATATGATTACATGTATTTTAAGACAAGTGCCTATCAAATAGAAGAAAACTGTAGTATTAAAAACACTTTACAATAAGATTCCATTTTTTAGATAACATGACCTATCAATAAACAATAGTTATATATTGCAATTATTGTTCTTAGGGTTAATTTCAAAATTTACAAATACATAAAATCAATCAATCAATCAAAGTTCAATCTGTTAAAATTATTTAATGCACAATGAACAATGATCAAGTGTTTGTATTAAATAACATTCACAAACATTAATTAATGTTGTAAAAATATATTGTTCACTCACTGTAAGTTGATGTTAGATAATAACATGAAGTCATTGTAAAGTCTATACAGGAGATAACATTTGACTGTACCTTCATTTAATACAAACTGTGTACATATTTAATTTTAAAGGGCTTTTAAAACTGCTAGTTATCCAGGCAAGAATAACAACAACTAGCAACTAACTAGCAAAAAAAAAAAAGAAAAAAAAAAGCAGGCCAGAACTGTTTTCTGACGGACTGATATGACATAAACACGGTTAACTGTTTGTACATTCTCCAACACGCATATTTTAGATTCACAATTAATTTAAAAGCCTCTGGTGTGTAACAATAGTAAGTACCATCATGTCCTCCTGTTGTTTTTACCCTAATAAAAGATATAGGCGCATTAAGTAGTTAATAAAGAAACTTCATTCTAATGTTCATTATATTAGCGTTAGCACTTATGCTAAGGATTAACTCCGCTATAATGGCAGTTTATTTTAATCCGACATTCAAATTCAAATATGGAATAATATTCATAACAGAATATCTAAATATTAAATATTAAATAGAAACTTACCTGCTTGAACTCTTTCATTTGATCCGGGTGTCAGTTTTTAACCTGTTGTTAGTTTGATGCATTTGCTCCTTTGGATGTCGCACGTCTCAGTGCTGTTATGAAGAGAGCGCATCTGCAGCTTTCAGATCACGCAGCAAGACCCGGGTCGACCGGGTCCTCGGTACCACCGGGACTTAACGACACCTGGTACCGTGACGTTTTCATTTTTTTAGTACCGACTTGGTACCGAAGTACTGGGTCTTTTGACAACACTACTAACAGTAATAACCATGAGACTTATTATTAGTGAGGTATGGGCGAGCAAGACACATATAACGGTGACTTCACGAGGCCGGTGCATATTGTGGCTGCTCCCTTTCGCGATGTGGCCATATAGGCGAATAAATACAGGTGAATATAACCACGACGAGTCACTAGGACGGCTCATTTAACGTTATCGGATCGCCAGGCAGGCGTACAGCAGTGACAGACAGACACATATAACAGTGTCCTGTACGGAGATATGTTTCCCAGCTGACAGGAATCCATCTTCACCTGTACAAGTGAACAGAACACTGAGCATCGGCAGCTAAAGAGGCGCACTGGAGTGACGTCACCGCCCCTCTTCCACTGATTGGCTGAGGAGGAGCTGTCAATCTAGAACTAGTGGACCAATGAAGATGCTTGAGCCCGCGCTGATTTACATGAAACTCTAACCGCAACATTTGGGAAAGCAAGCGCAGAACATGGAAACAAGCACGAAGGGAAAAACAGCATAAGCATACAAAAAATAAAAATATGAGCAGAAAATTTATGAGAGCAGAAAAAACTGAGAAATATAACCAAGGAAAACAAGATTATGTGCGAAAGTCAGATAATTTTGCATTAATATTTAAATTTTGTGCAATATGATTTTAAATGTGTTTAAAGTTTTGATACATGCTTATTAGTTTTAAAAATGCGTTATTTTTTTTATTTACGCTTATTATTTTTCGATTCGTGACCATTGCTTGCTATTCTGAAAACTTTGCTTTAATTTTTAAATCTTGTGCAATATATTTTTACTTGCGTTTTTAAATTTTGTTTTCACGCTTGTTATTTTTTTATCCATGACTGCAATACATTTGGCGGGAATCTGATCCCATAACGACCTCCGTGGACGTAACAGGACAGAAAGAGAGCTCAGATACCCCTTTTCCACCAGCATGAACCGGGTGCTAGTTCAGAGCCAGTGCTATTGCTGGTTCGGAGTTTGTTCGACTGGCGAGCCTTCTAAGAACCGGTGGCTAGAGAGCCACCACAGAGCCAGGTCTTATGTCACTGAATACATCATCTGAATAGGCCAAACACAACGGGCTTGTTTGGGATGCATCCCCACGGGAACGATCCAAAAACATGAAGAGCTGTCTGCCTTCCAGTCGCTCCCGTGGCGCACCGGTGCCGATGCATCCCGAACAAGCCTAAACACCATCAACAATGTTGGACGTTGCGTTGCTATTGATGTTCATGGCTTTAAGAACCTACACCGGCATCCACACAGCGAATCCAACATGTTCGTGTTTAGATGTTATTTCAAATATGGCAGTTTTGTTGGTCACGGTAGCCCCACCCCCAACCCAAGCGGTTCTTACTTCTAGCCCAACAATGTTTTAGTGCTACTTACGAACCACTTTTCCTGGAGCTGGTGTTTTGGGTGTCGAAAGAAAAATAAGGCTCTGGCTCCAAACCAGCACTCAAACTGCATTGGTGGAAAAGGGGTAAGAGACTCTCCCTGCCTCCTTGAAAAGTACTGCTGCAGGAGGATATGGAGCAGATGCCGCCGCCTCGGGAGGATGTGGAGAAATGTATGCAGACACACAAAATGTAGACCAGCGTTTCTGGAAGCGCTGAGAACAAAGGAATGACCTTTGGGACAGGTAGCTCTGTGGCCGCTGAGCTTGAGGGCAATGCCAGTCGCTCGCACTAACATCAGTGGTGGGTCCGCCAGTCTTCAAACACCTAGGGATTGCCTTTGTAACCTCAGATGCGATGTTCATGACACCCAGAAACACTGGTGTGGTGTCCCCGAGACAGGTCCAATGGCCAAGATGGTGCAGGCTGATAACATAAGTGCTAGTCTCCCAAAGCTTAAGGAGCATAACCCCCCCACCCAAAAAAAAAAAAAAACTAAATTTAGACGATGGATCCTTTTCCCTTTCTCCCACAGTATAGGAGGATCCACAAATGGCCGAAAAGTCCCTCAAGGACCAACACAGGATAGTTGTGTGATTAGTGGTTCATTAAGTCCAGCATGATAAATGGTTATGAGTGAGTAGGCCAGGTCCAAAAACTCACGGGTGTGGTCCTCGAGGGAACGCTATCCCTGGCGAAGACGGATCAGATGGACTCTTGCTAGATCCATAACAGCGGTCGGTTGTTCTGTGATGTTGGTGCAGGTGCAAACAAGCGGAGGTGATCTATTTGCAGGGAGTTTAATGAAGTAAAAATAAACAAAGAACCAGAAACACAGATAACCTGGAACAAAAACATGGACTGAGCAAGTCAGAATTCAGAAAGTTTCAAGTTTCAAGTTTCAAGTTTTATTTGTCACATACACGACTATACAGAGACTGTATAACCAGCAGTGAAATGAGAATCGGGTCTGCTCCATGGACAGTGCAAATATTGAAAAAAACAACACAAGGGAAGTAAACATAAGATAAAATGAATGAAAAATAAGATATAAAGAATAAAATATAAAATATAAAAGAATGTGCATGACAGTAAGCTGTAGAATTAAATATTAATATAAGCATGACTGTACAGAGAGGAATGTGCAACAGGTTATACATGGTTGACATGAAGCAGCCAATCACAAGAAAATAAAATAAATATAAAAATAAGATACGATTTACAGATACAGAACGTGTTGTGTGCAAGTGTGCAAGTGTGCAAATGAGCAAATGACACTGACAGTTATGAGGTAGTTATGAGGTAGAGAGTGATGAGTGTGTGATTAGTGATTTGAAGTAAGTCAGATGATGTTTTTAAGAGGCTGACTTTGAGTTCAGGAGCCTGATGGCCGTGGGGAAGAAACTCCTCCTGAGTCTCTCTGTTTTTGCCATCAGGCAACGGAAGCGCTTACCAGATGGCAGCCTAGTGAAAAGACAGTTACCAGGGTGATTTGAGTCTTTGATGATTTTGTCAGCTCTGCCTCTGCATCGTTTGATGTAGATGTCCTGCAGAGAGGGGAGAGCAGATCCAGAGATATGCTCAGCTAAGCGCACAACTCTCTGCAGGGCTTTGCAGTCTTGACTGGAGCTGTTTCCATACCACACTGAGATGCACTGAGTCAAAACACTTTCTATGGTCCCTGCATAGAAAGTTTTCAGGATTGTTGGTGAGACCCTGAATTTTCTCAGCTGTCGCAGATGGTACAGTCTTTGCCTGGCTTTCTTGACCTGTGTTTGGATGTGTGTAGTCCAAGTCAGGTCCTCGGAGATGTTTACTCCGAGGTACTTGAAGCTTCTTACTCTCTCCACAGGGTTCCCTCTGATCATAAGAGGAGTGTAGGGCAGCAGGTGTCTCTTTCTGAAGTCCACAATCAGCTCTTTGGTTTTGCTCACGTTCAGAGAGAGACAGTTGTCCTGGCGCCATGCTGTTAGTCTCTCCGCCTCATCCAAGTATGCGGTCTCATCATTGTTGGAAATGAGGCCCAGAACCACAGTATCATCAGCAAATTTGATAATAGATGTGGATCTGTGAGAGGACACACAGTCATGTGTGTAGAGAGAGTAGAGCAGGGGACTCAGAACGCAGCCCTAAGGGGCTCCTACGTTCAGGGTGATGGAGTTTGAGGTGTACTGGCCTACCTTCACCACTTGAGGTCTGCCGGTGAGGAAGTCTAGAATCCAGTCGCAGAGTGAGGTGTTTAGGCCGAGGCCTGTGAGTTTATTAGTCAGCTTGGTGGGGACTATGGTGTTAAAAGCTGAGCTATAGTCTATGAATAGCAGTCTTGCATAGTTTCCATTGCTGCTGTCAATGTGTGTGAGGGAGGAGTGGAGAATGTGTGAGATGGCATCATCAGTTGATCTATTGGAGCGATAGGCAAACTGAAGAGGGTCCAAAGTAGCAGGGATGGATGAGCTAATGTGTCTCTTAACAAGTCTCTCAAAAACCTTCATGACTGTTGATGTGAGGGCAACTGGACGATAGTCATTCAGGCAAGAGGGTTTATTGTTCTTAGGCACAGGGATGATGATGGATTTTTTAAAGGAGGTGGGAACTACAGAGGTAGCAAGGGACTCGTTGAAGATAGAAGTGAACAACCCAGCAAGCTGATCAGCGCAGGACCTCAGGACACGGCCAGTAATCCCGTCAGGTCCAGCCGCTTTCCTGATGTTCACTCCCTTTAGTGCCCTCCGAACCTCGTCCTCCGAAACGGTGATCACATGATCCTCGCTTCTCTGCCTGCTGCTTCCTGACGCGCTGCTCGGCAGAGCCGCGATGCCTCCGTTGCTTTCAAATCGGCCGTAGAAGGTGTTTAATTCTTCAGCCAGCGACGGATCTGCTCTCACCTCCGTGGAGGATTTGTTTCCAAAGGCACAGATGGTCCTTAGTCCCTGCCACATGCGTCGCGAGTCATTGAGCTGAAAATGAGACTCAATTCTCTCTTTGTAGCGATGTTTGGCGGCACTTACTGCTCGTCTGAGAGCATAACACGAAGCTTTATATTCGCGCATATTCCCAGACAAAAGAGCCTCGTTGTATGCGGCAGTGCGTTTGTTAACCGCATCACGGATTGTTCTGTCCACCCACGGTTTCTGATTAGGGAAAGTCCTTACAGTAATCGTTTCTGTAGCTTGTTCGGTAAGTGTGTTTACAAAGCTCACTGCTACCTCCGTGAACTTGCTGACGTCAGATGAGCTCGCCCTGAACATGTCCCAGTCGACGTCATCAAGAGCCGACTGCAGCATAGCTTCAGAGTGGGAGGACTAACGCGTCACTTCCCTCTTCACCGGGGGTTCCTGTGTGAGCCTTTGTTTGTATTCCAGTGTGAGGAAGATGGCGGCGTGGTCAGACTTACCAAACGCAGGTAGTGAACGGGCCTTGTAGGCATTCTTGAACTGAGTGTAGCAATGGTCCAGTGTATTCGGTCCTCTAGTTGGACAGGATACATGCTGGTGAAAGTTCGGCATGACCTGACTGAGGTTGGCTTTGTTAAAATCCCCCGCGATGATAAAAGCAGCGTCAGGATGTTTGTTGATGTAGCCGCTGAGCACATCGTGAAGTTTAGACAAAGCCAAGCCGGTGTCTGCCTGAGGTGGAATATAAACGGCAGTAGCGATGACCGCGGAGAACTCGCGGGGTAAATAGAATGGGCGGCAAATGATGGATAGATGTTCCAGATGAGGCGAGCAGGATCGCGACAGAGAGGAGATATTCCTGGGGTCACACCATTTCTTGTTAGTCATGAAACACACACCACCTCCCTTGGATTTACCGGCCTCCGCTGTTCTGTCCATCCGTAAAACAGAGAAGTTGTCAGACGGCGTTACGGCAGTGTCGGGAACCGAGGGCGTGAGCCATGTTTCAGTCAAACAGATGATGTTACAGTCCCTTATGTCCCGTTGGAAACTAATCCTGGCTCTAAGATCGTCCATCTTATTATCCAAGGATTGGACATTAGCGAGCAAAAGGCTCGGTAAAGGAGGACTGTGAGCCCTTTTCCTCAATCTGTTCCGAATACCAGCGCTTTTTCCACGGTGTTTCTTGTTCCGTCGCCTGTGTCCTTTGTTCTCCGCGTTACGAAGAATCTCAAGAGGCCACGATGGATTCGGTGATAAAGTGTCCTGAACCAGGTTAGTGAAGTGGTTTCCAATGTCCAAGAGTGCACTTTTGTCATAGGTGATCAGTGCCGACGTTATGTGTGTAAAAATAGAAATCAAAAGTAAGTAAAAAAGTAAATAAATGCATAGTCTAAGCGGAGCGTCCCAGACGGCAGCCGAACATAGCAGCACCATCTTGTTTTTTTTTTTTTTTTTTTTTTTTTTTTTTAAAGCAGAAAGAGCTTTATTGCCACATATGTTTGCGCATACATGGAGTTTGTTTTAGTGTCACAAGCTTCCAGTACACAGAGACAACACAGGTAATAAAAAATAAGATGAGAATAAAAATACACATATGTATATATAAATGGTAACACTTTATTTTAGGGTCTCTTAACTAGTTGCTTATTAGCATGCATATTACTAGAATATTAGCCATTTATTATTACTAATTAAGCACATATTAATGTCTTATTCTACATCCCTAATCCTACCCAATACCTAAACTTAACAACTACCTTACTAACTATTAATAAGCAGCAAATTAGGAATTTATTGAGGGAAAAGTTGTAGTTAATAGTGAATAAGTGTTCCCTATTCTAAAGTGTTACCATATAAATAAACAAAACATAGAAAAGTAAATATAAAAAATAAAATACATTTTATATTCAACAACTGACAAAGCACAAGGGAAACACAGGGACTATATATACACAGGAGAACACTATGGGAACTAACAAGCAGATGGATGCGGTCCAATGAGTGGCTATGGCTACTAATGAGGGTTAATATTAATATGGAGCCAAACAAGGCAGACAGGGACCACACACACACACACACACACACACACACACACACACACAGATCGGCTGTATCTGCCGAATTACATGGATTTAAAATGTGGTCAGATTAAACTGTGTGAGGTAAAATAAGTGTTTTAAAAAGATGAGACAACAACAAAAGTAGAAGGAATAAATAGTGTATTTACATATTGCACAAGGAACTTAAAACCACACAATACAACTAGAATAACTTAGGCTGTTAAAAGTAGATTGTCCATGTGAATCATACCCTAAAACAGTCCTTATGAATCCTAGTGTGTTGAAGTCCCATGGTAAAAGTGTCCACCGGTGTATATACAGTCCAAAGTAAGTGAAATACTGGAATGGTAAGTCCATAAAACAACTCCACAATCAGCGTGTAGGTGTTTGGTCAGTGACCCTGATTGTTTGACATGCTGCTTGCTTTATACTGGTCCACTTACTGATTCCTGTCATGTGACTGATCACATGACAGCCAGAACCATGAATATTTAAAGACATCCACACATTAAAATGATTAAGAGGATTAAAATGGCTAAGACAACATGTAAAACCATTAAAACTCAAATATATAGATATAAAACCATCTTAATACATATTGAGCGGTATAAAACATGTCTTTGTGTGACAGTGTCACAAGGTCTGTTTATAGTTTTGGAGACTTTCTAACACCAAAACCCAATTAGTGTCTGTAATCTCCAACTGTGATTATTATTGATTCATAGGCTGCTTAAACAATACTCCAATCCTCCTCACTGTGTAGGGCCAATATATGTAATTTTGGCACACAAACTTTGGAGAAAAACATTTTTATGATTATTTTGAATCAAAGAACAAGACGAGAAACTGCAAAAGCGAATATTTACTGTTTTGCTCATATTTACCAAGGGTGCCAATATTAGTAGAGGACACAGTAAATGCCAATCTGATTTAGTCAAAGAGGTTTTTCAGAGATGTGTAGGCCCGATAGGACCTTCTCTCATTGGCTTTGTTTTCCAGTAGCACCCAAGCTGCACAAGAAAACTGACAATGTGACCGGAGCAATGATACTGTATGTGGCCAATGCAGACCAAGAGAGATTTCAGGAGTTTAACGCGTGCCAGAAGCTGGACAAGAAGGGACCCTGTGTTAAGGTGGAATGGGTATGTCACGCTGCTCTATAACACATTTGCATTTAATTGCTTCATTTAAGTTTTAACTTGTTTGTCTGTCTCTTCTTTAATGAAAAGACAAATGCCAGCCAGGAGTTTAAGATTTCACTCAGCTCTGTCGCCCCCTGTCTGTGCTTTGAGGTAATGCCACCAAACGTTTATTTACATTACATTCATATTTATTCATTTAGCAGACACTATCCAAAGTGACTCACAACAAGTTATTTATCATAAACAGGCAATAAAACACAAGAAGTGTTTGTAATACAAGGTTTCAGACATGGTTTTAGAATAGTGCAAGCTACAGGGAGGGATTAAGGAAAAGTTAAATTATTGAAATATTAAACAAATAAACAGAAAACCATCATATATTAAATTATTGCATGCAAACATACAGAATCAATTTGTTATAAGTTACATTGACTGAAGACTGAAAGCTACCACAGCGATGTTTATATTAGAACATGTGAAAATAATGTAAAAAAACAACAACCGTCTACCAAGAAAGTCAATATTTTGCAGTTTTTCTTGCTTTTAACTGATGCTTATTCTGTTTCTACTTTTGCATAGATTTGGGGACAATTTCTCAGAAGAGAGTATTGCCCATTTTTGAACGAAACAGGTATGGCATTCAAAAATATTCTAAATATTTGGTAAAATCAAAGAGTTTACAGGCTGGAAGTGGCTTTCTATTGGACACGCTCTTTTCACGTTGAACCAAAGATAAGATAGCATTAAACCTGTTTGAAGAAAAGACACATTTCACTTTAAAACCTCCATTCCACAGACTCTGTAGATTTCCACTGTAAGCTCATATACTGTAAATGGGACTTTTGTTTGTTTTGACAAACTGAGGAAAGCATGGGAATTATATTTTTCGATAATCGTGCATGCTACAGATGCTGTCCATAGAGCGTCAGCTCAGTAAATGTTACCCTGGAGCACAAAACCAAGTAAGGCTAAGGGTCAATAAGGGTCAATTTTGATTTTGAAATTGAGATTTATGCATCATCTGAAAGCTGAATAAATAATCTTTCCATTGATGTATGGTTTGTTATGATAGGACAATATTTGTAAATCTGGAATCTGAGGGTGCAAAAAAATCTAAATATTGAGAAAATCACCTTTAAAGTTGTTCAAATGAAGTTCTTAGCAATGCATATTACTAATCAAAAATTAAGTTTTGATATATTTACGGTAGGAAATTTACTAAATATCTTCATGGAACATGATCTTAATATCCTAATGATTTTTGGCATAAAAGAAACATGGTTAATTTTGACTCATACAATGTATTGTTGTCTATTGCTACAAATATACCTGTGTTACTTATGACTGGTTTTGTGCTCCAGGGACACATATAACAATGCCATCAGTGCAAACACTGTATAACATCATGAGTGTCTGGCTCTGGTTTCGTCCTCAGCGGTCTCAGGCTCTAGCGTGTCCGTGTCTTTGTCAGAGAATAAAACCCGTCACCAGCAGCCAGCTCTGGTCTGGAGCCTCAGCGCCCCCTGCAGACTGGAGGCTCAGCTGTGGTTGTGTAGGAAGGGCTCAGGACTGGACAGCAGGTGCCCTGCGGTCAGCGGCAGATCTCAGGTCCACACCCGGCTGAACGACAGCTGGAAGGAGACCAACCACAGACACTGGGTGCGAACATGTACTTACATGATGGTGAAGTTTAATATTCCGGGTTAGGCGTCCGTTAAAATCATAATAACAAGAACTGTACACAATAATAAGGCCGAGGCTTCACTTACAGTATAAGCCAGAGAGAAAACTGTTTACTACTTTAATGCTTAATTTTCTTTCATGTGTTGCAGCAGTTAGAAGGAGAGTTTTTACAAGTGGACCGTCATCCTTCATTGTGTGTGCAGGTACCTAATACCTATTTGAGCACATTTGCTGTCTATTTCTATATTTACATTTAGTCATTTAGTAGACACTTTTATCCAAAGCGACTTACAAATGAGGACAATAGAAGCAATCAATTGTAGTATTAAAACAACTAAAAACTATTTCTGACATACCTGTGTGTTTTGGGGAGCTGCACTGCAAAAAAATGCTTTTCTTACTTTGATATTTTGTCTTGTTTTCAGCCAAAATATAATGTTATTTCAAACAACAAAATGCAATTTTTATGATGAATTTTTTTCATAATTTTTTTATGAATTTAAACAACACAATATCTACTGAACATATATTTAACATACTTAGAACAAGCTAAATAATCTGCCAATGGGGTAAGCAAAATAATATTATTTCAAACACAAAACAAGATTATTTTGCTTGTTTCAAGCAAAGACTTACTTAATTTTGACATGTTTTTTTCTGAAAACAAGACGATAATTGTCTAGAAAATCCTCCTTGATTTAAGAATTTGAGATATTTTGGCTGAAATCAATCTAAGTTAGAAAAGCATGTTTGCAGTGTGCATCATTGTGTGTCTTGTCCAGGTTAAAGTGGCAGGAATGGATGGTTACCTGGGACCAGTATGTCCTTTTGAAGGCAAGCACTCACATCCATTAGTTGTGATTCGAGAGCAGGTAGTACTTCAGTACTGCAGATGAAGCAGACAGATTTAATAACAGCTGATTGTGTGACCGTTGCAGTGGACAGGGCTCGCTGGAGCGTGCTGCTGGTGCTGTGTGTGCTGCTGGTGAGTCTCTCAGTGCTGGGTGCTTATGCAGTGCAGGGGACACTGAAGAGTGAGTACAACACAACTGTTTTCAACACTGAGAATAATCAGATAGCATTTATATTTCTGAATTGTGTTAATGTTAGCTGGTGGGTTTATGGTGCGGACCGGGTATTTTTTTTATTATTGAAATCATCATCATTAACATTAGTGGCATACTTTTTTACATTATAATCTTTCCTGGTTTATATGACAAATAGTTAATAATTACATATTTATTTTAGAGTTACAGTTTAATATCACTAACGTTAAATATAATATCAGTCCATATGACACAATGCTCTGCTTTTTTATGGTGCCTTTCTATTGGTCCTTTAGAAAGAATTTGAAAATGTGATGCATTACTATTTAGTATATAAAAATATATGTATCAATTAATACTGTTCAATACCATTTTATTACACATAACTTAATTTCTGAACTTATTTGTATTGTTTTATTTGTATGTATGGATTATTTGGGTTGTTATTGACATCTGGTGAAAATTTCATGTCAACAGCACCTTTAGAAACATATTTACTGAGAAAAATGGTGACGTGTTCAATACTTATTTCACCCGCTGTATTTATAGTCTTTGACGTAAACAACGCTGATTATGTTGCTTACGCAATACAGTTTAGATTATTGCTGCAATTGAAGTGCTAATAACTAGGGCTGGGACAATACATCGATGCATCGTGAATCGAGAAATGATTCTGATATTTTCCGAATGCATCGTGATTCCTCTGGAATCGAGTCTGAGGTTAGTTTTGAACAGCAGGTGGCGCTGCATGCTTCAGAATCAGACGTACTGCGCTTGTTTCCAAATCCTTACACACACTTGAACCTAAAATAATCATTCATAAGATTAGAAAAGGTTGAAGTGAATTACAAGGGTGTTCACAGTGGGCTGTGTTCACATTAATTTCGCGTCATAAAAGCATTCTGAGCCGAGGTGAAGTTACACACTCAGCTCTTCTTCATCAGCATTTGAGTGTGTGGATAAAAACTAGATTAGAGCTCCATCTGCTGATAAAATCTAGGCTCAGAATCGATCCAGAATCGATGTATCGTCCCAGCCCTACTAATAACCCTTCTCTCTCTCTGTAACAGGCTGCGTGTTCAGATGGCTGAAGGTGGACGATGTGAACGGTGAGTGACCTCTCTCACGCTGGTCAGTTTCTGTAGTTGTTGTGAGTGACGGTCATGTGTTTTCAGCCGCTGCGGGGGGTGTGGAGGTGCTGCTGGTGTGTCCTCCTGATGCTGACTGTGCCGTGGCTGAGCCGGTGTGCCGTCTGTGCTCCAGTCTGTCTGCCGTGGGCTTCAGCGTCTCTCTGGACCTGTGGAGCCGCTCGGAGATCAGCGCCCTGGGGCCCGTGCCCTGGCTGCACTCCTGTCTGGACCGGGTTCAGCGGCGCGGGGGCAAGGCGGTGCTGGTCATGACCCCGGCCGCCTGCGAGCGAGCCGAGGAATGGGGCTGTCGAGTCGCCCAGCAGAAACCAGAAGAAGAAAGAGGTGTCCAGTCACCGACGTGCTCCGAGGTCTTCGACGCATCGCTGAGCTGCATTCTCGCCGACTATCTGCTGGGTCGAGCCGGAGAGCGGTTCGTCCTGGTCCGGTTTGATGGACAGAGCCCTGCGACGGACCGGCCGGAGTTCTTCAGGGAGCTGGCTTTGTTCAGCCTGCCTTCTCAGAGTCTGGACTTCATAATGGAGCTGAGGCGAGGGGCAGGTAAGAGACAGAGAGTATCAGAGCGCTGGGCGCGAGCTGTGGCGTCCAGAGCGGTGTCACGGTCGCTCCGAGGGCTCTCTCCGGACTCTGTCTGGGAAACTGTCCCGCTACAGCCCTGCTCTCCACACCAGAACAAACACTGACGCCTGGGTCTAAACTAGTCTTAGCCAGACCTCTGGTTAAACAGCATCAGGTCAGGAACCAGAATAACCTGATAAAAACATCACAGCACTCCAGTCCATCAGTTAACATCTGGAGAAGACAAAAGCTGACACACATCCAGCATTAAGACATTTTTAACTAGAGTACCATAGAGTCCATAATTCATAATAACTCTTCCTCAGTGAAAAAGAGCATCTGCTGTCGTCTCTCACATCAAAATCCAGCCTCATATTAGTTTAGAGCTGTTTTGTCTTGTAAACGCTGCTTGATCTGATGCAGATTTCTCTCCTGATTCAGACCAGAACACTTTTTCACTGAGGAAGAGTTATTATGGATTATGGACTCAATGGTATTTTAGTTAAAAGCGTGTTAATGCTGGATTTGTTTCATCTTTTGTCTTCTCCAGATGTTAACTGATGGACTGGAGTGCTGTGGATTATTGAGATGTTTTTATCAGACTCTCATTCTGACGGCACCCATTCACTGCAGAGCATCCATTGCTGAGACACTGATGCAGAGACACATTTCTACAAACCTGATGAAGAAACAAACTTATCTACATCTCGGATGAACTGAGGTGGAGGGCATTTTCAGCACATTGTTAGTGAACTCTTCTCTTAATGTATGCTCACATGTAGTGAATCCAGTCATTTCAAAAGAAGTCCATGTGATCTGGAGTTTGTTCATGTTGATCATGTGGATTCAGCTCCTTCACAGACAGAAAGTGCTTCGTTTGAAAGTGAGCTGTGCTTCATATATTGACAATAGACAACGGAGCTTTTTCATCCATGAAATCTTGTCTGAATTGCTAATGTGACACCTTTAGACAGAAAGACACCGTGTGACCCCCGTGTGACCCCCGCTGGGTGCTGTTCATCTAAAATAGACTGTGCAGAACATTTACTGAACACATCTGCATAGCCTAGGAGGCGTTTTCAGAAACCACCCAGGTCTAAATGAACTCAGTCTGACATTGATGTAAATGTATATATGATATGTAAACATATGCCTTATCTCAAGCTCAGAATAGAGTCTGCAGGATGGACCAGAGCTTGTTTTACGTAAGGACCCACAACAGACCAGCTGGACTACATCTTGAACACACGAAGACACACACAACATGGAAAAAAGGTCAAAATTGTGACTAGTGCACAGTTAAACTGCCTTTGGGAGCATAGAGGAGGCACAAAGGCTGTAATAAGCTATATCTCTCTTATAAGATATCTAACTGTACGCTTTTGAGTCATGTGTCCGGTTGCATGAATGATTTGTCTTTTGACAATATATATTTTTTTTTTTTGTGGCTTCAAGTTGTGTGTCTATACAGTATAAAGTGTGACAACTAGCCCCTGTCTCCTCTAATCCCAACAATTTGGGATTTTTTCAAATGAAATGGCATGAAGTGTGTTAAAATTGTGTTTTAAGTTATGTAAAGAGATACAGTCATGCAAACTGACACACAATGGACTTGTTATATATTAATTTTGTGTCCATTGTCTTTATTATATATATTATATTAATTGTGAGTCCATTGTGTGCCAGTCCGCATGATGTGTTTAGCAAAAAAAATAAATAAATAAATAAATATATATATATATATATAAGGTAAGGTTAAATAACATGTTTTTGTTTGTTTGTCTTATTGAAGAAATATAAGTCAAAGTCAGAACAAACCAAATTTAACATAGGAGATGAAGTAAGAAAGTTTTGTTTATGTATGTGAAATTTTGCTAATAAAATAAAAAGGTTAACAATAAATTACAGATCATTATTGCTTATGTTTTCATAATACAAGATAGCACCCTTTAAAGTAGAGCAATAATTAATATTCATTAAATTAAATATAAAATCTGCCAAATCAATCCAAAACTTGTTACAGTCAAAAAATAAGTGAGTCAGTGTCTCTTTATCATTATTACAAAAACAGCATATGTAGGTTAAATAAAATATTATTCTGGGCGATGACGAAACTTTCGTTTTGGCACACGGCGGTCTGTGATTGGCGCATCAGAATCCCTGCTTGATGAGGATTGGCTGTTTCCACCCGGAGGCGGGACTTGAGCGATCAGCCGCAGCACGCACAGAATGAGCTAGAAGCGCGAGCGCCGGGGATGTTTATTAATGCAGAGATATAATAACCGCTCCTAAAAACGCACCCCGAAGACGTGTTTCTGGAGAAAGGATCTGGAAGCTGCTCACCGCCCGAGCGCAGTCTTGTGAAGTGAGTACACGGAATAGAGATCACCGCAACGATCAAATAGAAGCTTGTGAATGAAACAATGTTGCAGCGTCGCGTGACAGCAGCGCCGGAGAAACATTGTTGCAGTTTAACGAGCAGCGCAGTCAATGACCGCTTATTATAAGAGTCGAGCTGTAATGTTACATGAATAGCAGTCACTGTAGACGCTGCTGGGCATCTTTGCTCCGGCCTACATACAGCAGCAGTCATGTTTCAGTGTCACGAGGGCTGGAGTCAGTCTGTGGATGCTGCTGAGACTCACACATAACCTTATGACTCTTTAGTGTCACATTATCATAGGTTTACAGTCAGGTGCAAAATTCTGCTAAAACTAGTCAAAATATTACTGTTTTGCATTTTTTAATATAACTTCATACCCTTTTTAATTTCCACTAATAATATTGTCAACATAACAGTGAAAGTGAAAAGTAAACACGTTTCATCATATGATTTCTAGTGCTGTCAAACGATTAATCACGTCTAAAAAGTTTTTGTTTACATAATATGTGTGTATGCATATATAAATACACACACATGCATGTATATATTTCAGAAAAATGCTATGTTTATATATTAAATATATTTATAATATAAATATAGACATGTAAATATTTTCAATGTGTGTGTGTGAATTTATAAATACATAAATATACACAGAACACACTCATATATTATTATATCATGTGGATGTGATTAATCGTTTGTCAGCACTAATTATTTCATACGTCACAGGATTCACACAGTCATCAACTATTGGGAAATATCATGGAATTAAAAAATGTCTACGTGCTATTATAATAACAATAAGTTATGCATAATTACATGAAAGTAACCCTAAGACAAACCTTAACCCTAACCATACAGTAAATACATGTAGTTAATTAATATTACTCAGTAAATGTATAATTGCACTGTAACAAGGACACCTTAAGATAAAGTGTTACCAAAAATGAGAAAGTAGCATCATGAGGAAGTCATGGAAATGCATAAAATCAAAAAAAACGAAAAAAAAGCTTATTATAGTGAATATATATACAGTATATGTGTGTGTGTGTGTCTCTGCAGCACAGAAGCAGTCATAAGTAACACAGGTATATTTGTAACAATAGCCAACAATACATTGTATGGGTCAAAATTATACATTTTTCTTTTATGACAAAAATCATTAGGATATTAAGATCATGTTCCATGAAGATATTTAGTAAATTTCCTACCGTAAATATATCAAAACTTAATTTTTGATTAGTAATATGCATTGCTAAGAACTTCATTTGAACAACTTTAAAGGTGATTTTCTCAATATTTAGTTTTTTTGCACCCTCAGATTCCAGATTTACAAATATTGTCCTATCATAACAAACCATACATCAATGGAAAGCTTTCAGATGATGCATACATCTCAGTTCTGAAAAATGCACTGGTTTTGTGGTCCGGGGTCTCATATTGATTGTCTGAGAGTAGTCTGTAATGCGTTGGTGAGGCGAGTGTGTGTGAGGTCTGAGTGATCTGGATGGATCTGTGCAGGTCGGGATGTGCTGGTCGTGGCCGCTCGTGTCTGTGCTGGTGCTCTGCTCGCTCCTGTCTGTGGGGACGGTGAGGACGGCACCCTGTCAGACCTGCCGTAAACTCACAGACAGCTTCATCAAGGTCTGGATCATCTCATTCACTAGCTACTGCTCATTCTGATATTACTTGAGTGAAGGAGGATATTCAGTCAGCTTCACTTGTTGAAAAACAGCTTATGCTGGTTAGGTGTGTTTTGAAGCATGGCTGCTGGTTTAAACTGGTCCTGAGCAGGAGCTAGTTGCTTAAGACCAGCTTAAACCAGCTCAAACCAGCAGCCATGCTTCAAAACACACATATGCTGTTTTTCAAAACGGGGTCCATTTATATAAGAAAACAAAAATTAATAGTAAATGTGCAGACATCTATGTTTTTGTTTTATATGAACGTTCTTTTATATACACACATATAACAGAACATAAAAATACACAATATTTAAAATGATTTCAATATAACATTTTAATATAAAAGTCCTAAAATAACTTTGTGAGTCCTGAAGAACTATGAATTTAATCTAATCATCAAAATCACAGTATTGTTCAATTTCACCTGTAAAATCTGTGCACATATATTATGAATGTAATTTATGCATGACTCTCTAAAGCTAGTGTTATGGTTTTATATGTTGACAAGAACGTCGTAGCGTTGAGTTCAGATGATGGTGCTTGTTTCATCAGGGTTTGGAGCAAACAGCCCATAAGAACTTTGGAGGAGGGAACACGGCTTGGGAAGAAGAGAAACTGGCAAAATATGCACGCAGGTAACATCTACTGACCCGACTCACAGCGCTATTACAGAACAGAGGATTCTCATCCTCATATATGATCTGCAGCCTTTGTTTCAAAGCTGTGTGTGTCTGTGCGTGTGCGTGTGTGTGTGCGTGTGCGTGTGTGCGTGTGCGTGTGTGCGTGTGTGTGTGTCTGTGCGTGTGTGTCTGTGTGTGTGTGTGTGTGTGCGTCTGCGTGTTTGTGTTTGTGTCTGTGTCTGTGTCTGTCTGCGTCTGCGTGTGTGTCTGTGCGTGTGTGTGTCTGTGTCTGCGTGCGCGTCTGCGTGTGCGTCTGTGTCTGCGTCTGCGTGTGTGTGTGTGTGTGTCTGTGTGTGTGTGTGTGTGTGTCTGTCTGTGTGTGTGTGTGTGTGTGTGTGTGTGTGTGTCTGTGTGTGTGTGCGTGTGCGCGCAGTGAAACGCGTCTGTTAGAGATCGTAGAGGCTGCGTGTGAGAAGTCAGACTTTGACTGCAACAGACTGCTGGAGCAGATCGAGGACCAGGTGGAGACGTGGTGGTTTCACAGGTGCCTGTCTTCTTTTGTTTAATGATGATTTACATTTTTTGTGAATGTTTTTTTTTTTTACATTTTTACTCTTTCCCTCAGCCTTGCTTCACTGACACTGAAGTTAGACTATCAACAAAGATTGTATGGTTTGCTTGATGCTACACTATTAAAAATAGAAAGACTGATCAAACAGGTTCTGTTCAGAGTGTAAGTTGGCTTCTTACATATCCTGAGAGAATGAATTATTATCTGTTTACTCTGAGTAAACACACCTGGGTGAGTCGTTTAGATGTTAGTGTGAAGTGTGGAAATTGTTAACTGACATGCGAGATGTTGTATGCATGAGAATGTGTTGTGTGTGAGGTTACAGACAGCAGGAAGCTCCAGACCTGTTCCAGTGGCTGTGCATCGAGGAGCTCAGACTGTGCTGCCCACCTGGACACTACGGGCCTGAATGCACAGGTGATCACACACACACACACACACACACACACACACACACACACACACACACACACACACACAGACAGACACAGACACACACACACACACACACACACACACACACACACACACACACACACAGACACAGACACGCACACACACACAAACAAACAGACACAGACATGCACACACACACACACACACACACACACACACTCAGACACACACTCACACTCACACACACACACACACACACACAGACACAGACACAGACACACACACACACACACACACAGACAGACACAGACACACACATGTTGGTTTTTGTGGTTTATGGGGACTCTCCATAGGCGTAATGGTTTTTATACTGAACAAACTGTGTGTGCTATTGCCCTACACCTACCCTACACCTAAACTTAGCCCTCACAGGAGACTGTGTGCATTTTTAGATTTTCAAAAAACTTTATGCTGTATGATTTATAAGCTTGTTTCCTCATGGGGACCAAAAAATGTCCCCACAAGATAAAGATTTACTGGTATTACTATCTTTGTGGGGACATTTGGTCCCCAGGACGTGATAAATACCAGTACGCACACACACACACACACACACACACACAAGCTCACACACACACACACTCAGACACACACACACACTCACTCAGACACAGACACGCACACACATGTACGTGCACACGCACACACACACACACACACACACTCAGACACACACACACACAGACACGCACACACATGTACATGCACACAGACACACACACAGACACATACACACACACACACACACACACACACACACACACACACACACAGACACACACACACACGCACACATACACATACACACACAGACACAGACACAGATCATGTTATTACTATTACCGTGTCATTTTATTCAATGACCTCTGGTTAAACATCTTTTTGTACTATTGGCCCCCAGGCTAGGTACTTTGAGCATCTTTGCCTTACCATAAATCAAAAAATTTCATATTTGCTCAGATACACAAACCAGCTGATTGGCTCTCCCATATTTTCCACAGAAGCAGTGGTTTGGTTATGTTGACTCTTAAAGGGACAGTTCACCCAAAAATGAAAATGTGCTGTTAATGTACTCACCCTCAGGCCATCCAAGATATAGGTGACTTACTTTCTTCAGTAGAACAGTAAAGAAGAGTTTAGCTGAAACTGTGGTGCTTGATCATTCATAAAATCAATCAGTCAATGATGGTCAAAACAAAACATGCCAGACAAAATGAATCCCGGTGGCTCCTGATGATATACTGAGGTCTTGTGAAGTGAATCAATCAGTCTGTGCAAGAAACTGAACATTATTTACAACATTATTACCTGTAATCCATCTGATTCTTTTCCATTCTTTTCCCTTTCAAACTAATTCACTAGCTCGTTTATGTAATCATGCAATCATGCAACATATGCACAATGATATTAAAGCATCTAATAATGATATGAAACGTGGATATATTACATAAACAATGAGAAACCATAAAAACCTTCATTCACACACGTGCATATCACCAGCTCATTTATGCAATCATGCAACATATACACAATTATATTAAAGCATCCAATAATGATATGAAACATGGATAATGTACAAGTTTAAAGTGAATAAACTTCTCACCTTTTCACATAAACAATGAGAAACCATAAAAACTTTCATTCACACACGTGCATATCACCGGCTCATCAGTCTTCGGTCCGAGTTCAATAGATCTGTCAGACGGTTCTGGTCCCTTTAAAGCTGAAGTTCATCCTTTTGTGTGCCTGTATGGTACGTTCACACTGTTTCTGTGCTGATAGTTGTGTGTGTGTGTGTGCAGAGTGTCCGTCAGGTCCTGGAGGAGTGTGTGGAGGTCTGGGCCGCTGCGAGGGCGAGGGCACACGTCTGGGAGACGGAGACTGTGTTTGTGACCCGGGATACTCGGGTGTGCTGTGTCAGGACTGTGCTGACGGATACTACAGAGAGAAGAGCTCCAATCACACACAGCCACCCTGCTCAGGTACTGTCACCATGCAGAAACATCTGATCACTTCTCTATATGTGATGTACTTGCTGATAAACTTCTGCTTTAACTGGAGCGAGACTCATACTTGACTGACATGCAGGAGTAGGGGTGTGCGATATTGACAAAAATCGATATTTGCTTGGATTTTATCAATAACGATAATTAGATGATATTTAGCTGAGTGTGTTATTGTGCTGGTATCTTAAGGACTGGCGTAGACAGCTGACTCCTAAAGTTTCTGATATTATTCATATTCTGTGTGGTGGTCGGATAGAAATTAATTTTTCCCAATAAGTTTAAATTGATTTTTATATTTTATGGGCATTTTTACCTTTATAAAGCCATTTTTTCTTAAAGTGTCCATTATCTTTTGAGTTAAATTTTTACATTTAATCAGTGAATTAGAATAATAAGACATTTGGGCTGTTAACAAGCAAATTAAATCAATAAAATTAATCTTTGCAGTGCAGAGGAAACACAGAAGCTGCGTCTGAAGATGTATTTAGATGTATTTACACACTGTTTAACGCAAGACATGAATGCATTTAACCTGCCGTTACAAATGCATAAATAATGTTTTGATATTTTAAACATAAACATAAAATTTTTGTTGTCAAAATAGCGCAAAAACAGGAAATATGGTGTTTAAAACATAAGTCTCTTAATTAACGTCTTGTTTATTGAACTTGTTTATTGTAAAAAAAAAAAAAAAACTCTTATCACATTTCTAATCATGATAATTTTTGGAGAAAAAAACCCACTCTTCATGTGAAATTTATTAACTAATATATACATTTTCTGTCCCCATATCTTGAATTTTGTGTGCGCTCTGTGGGGGTGTTTTGAATGTTTTTTGCAAAATACTCAAATCGCACATCGTTAAAACAACAATTACGATATTATCGCAGACGATATATATCGCACACCCCTATGCAGGAGCATGAGTTGCAGAGAAAGAGTTGTTGCAATAGAATCACTGCTAAAACTCTGCTGCAGAGCTCAAATGCATTAGAAGAAGAGAGAAATTAATGTAGTAAATGTTGTCAGTCCCAAGCATTGAATTTCAGTTGACCTGCTCAGGGCAACGTCATATATATACAGTATATATATGAGAATATTGACAGTAAATTCAAATCTTTCTCTGTTGTATGTAGCTTGCCATCATTCCTGTATAAAGTGCACAGGACCACAAGACAACAAGTGTCTGGACTGTAAGCCTGGATGGATCCTTCACAGCAACAAGTGTGTCGGTGAGTTACAGGACATCAGTCACGCTGTGTGTGTGTGTGTGTGTGTGTGTGTGTGTGTGTGTGTGAGTTACAGGACATCAGTCACGCTGTGTGTGTGTGTGTGTGAGTGTGTGTGTGTGTGTGTGTGTGTGTGTGAGAGTTACAGGACATCAGTCACGCTGTGTGTGTGTGTGTGTGTGTGTGTGTGTGTGTGTGTGTGTGTGTGTGTGTGTGTGTGTGAGTTACAGGACATCAGTCACGCTGTTTGTGTGTGTGTGTGTGTGTGAGTTACAGGACATCAGTCACGCTGTGTGTGTGTGTGTGTGTGTGAGTTACAGGACATCAGTCACACTGTGTGTGTGTGTGTGAGTTACAGGACATCAGTCACGCTGTGTGTGTGTGTGAGTTACAGGACATCAGTCACGCTGTGTGTGTGTGTGTGTGAGTTACAGGACATCAGTCACGCTATGTGTGGGGTCTCAGGGAATGTCATATATTACTCATTACTAGCTACTCCTTTCAAAAGTAATATAGTTACATTGTTACTTTCTGGCAACAGTAATTAGTTGCATTACTTTTGTCTGTGTCTGTGTGTGTGTGTGTGTGTCTGTCTGTGTCTGTGTCTGTGTGTGTGTGTCTGTGTGTGTCTGTATCTGTGTGTCTGTGTCTGTGTGTGTGTTTACTGCAGATGTGGATGAATGCGGCACTGAACTGGCTCGCTGTCCATCCAACACGTACTGCTTCAACACAGACGGCTCTTATGAGTGCAGAGGTCAGTCTCACGCTGATGCTCACTAATGCATGCTGTGTGTGTGTGTGTTTGAGTGTACACTCATATAGCTGTGTGCAGGCTGTGATCAGGCCTGTGTGGGCTGTATGGGAAGCGGACCCGCTCGCTGTAAGAAATGTGCTCGAGGGTTCAGAATCACTGGAGCAAAGTGTCTAGGTAAGTGGATCAACTTCTATGAGCCTTATATTAGCCCTGGTACATTCCATGCTTGTGAGGTGGCTGCTGATATGATCTTTCCCAGACGTCGATGAGTGTTCGGAGAGAGCCATCGCATGCCCTGGACTCAATGAAGCTTGTGTTAATGAGGAGGGATCGTTCCGCTGCGAGTGTGCCGAGGGCTTCTTTCGACGGGACAGCATTTGTGTGGAGAATCTGCCACTGGGTGAGTAAACGCACGCTAAAAGTGTATACTGGTGATGGAGAAGTGCTGTTTAGTAGGGATGTAATGATATTAAAATCTAACGATACGATATTATTGCGATATGTAGTCCGCGATTCGATATTTATTGCGATATCTAGTCCCCGATATGATATTTATTGCGATATGTAGTCCACGATATGATATTTATTGTGATATGTAGTCCGCGATATGATATTTATGGCGATATGTAGTCCACGATACGATATTATTGCGGTATGTAGTCCACGATACGATATTTATTGCGATATGTAGTCCACGATATGATATTTATTGCGTTATCTAGTCCGCGATACGATATTTATTGCGATATGTATATCCCTACTATTTAGGATGTAGCATTAAGACACTACAATACAGCAGTTTTGTCCTGATCCCTCAGAGCTTGTCCTGTGCACACTACAGTATTACTCAACGTTTAGGCCCTTTTTTGCGGACAAAATGAGCTGAACAAAGCATGGATGGATGGTAATATTAAAGCAATCAGTCTGCCATCATTTACTCTCACATCATTTCAAGGTGAGATAAACATGAGCGATGCTTTGCCATAAGAAGGATCTGCAGAAGCAGCTAAGAATGTGATATATTCCTGTTTATGGTCGTTGGTAGCAGCGGATCTAATCAAATTGTGTACCTGTACTCGTAGGCTACGACGCATGTTACTATAGAATAATAAAACATCATCAGCATGTGCTAGTGGTAAACAAAAAGAGCAGGATTAATCACACTTTGGCAGTTGTAGTTTATATGTGTGCTGAAAAAAGTGGAATCAGCGAAAGGGGAAGGAATAAGAGCTTGATGTAAGCAGTTATAAAGGGAACATAACACACACACAGTTTCACCCAATCTCATGTCAGTCTTGAGTACCTATAAAGTAGTATTGCATCCTTCATATCTTCAAAGAGTCTTTAGTTTTATCATATTTATAAACGATTCTCTCTGAAAACAGCCGAGGTCCTGGAGGCGTGTCATGGGCGGAGCTAAAGAATGATGAGCACTTGAGCGCCAATCGCCAACAAAACACAGACATTTGATGCCGTTTCACTTACCGTCTGCAGTTCTGAATCATGACCGGGATCTTTTATAGCTGGGACCGCTCCGTCTTTCAGTATCAAACGATGTGCAAATCCAGCGTCCAACTGGGCCTTGTTTATAAAACGTTCGTCAACAAACACACTTGAGAAACCACGTTGCTGCACCGGAAAAACAAACTGCATCCACTGTTCACATAACGCTTGGCTCTTTAGGAAGCTGAACAAGGTTATCTTTCCCTCACAACCAAAAACACACTTCTGTGGAGACATTCTTCCCGAGCGAGTCCCGGATGAAGTGTGTTAATGGGCTGCTCTCGCTCCGGTCGATGCATGCGTGGGCGCGCTCTTCCGGGAGAAATGCCCATATAAGGAGTTCCACCCGTCATGACATCACAAAGAGCCATGCTTGAGTGTATTCCATAAGGAGTGTATTTAGCACAGAAATACTCCGTTCTACATCCAAATTGGTTTTTGAAACTTTGGCCATGTTTAGCATGAGAATCCAACTCTTTAACAGTGTAAGTAACTCAACATGCATGAAATTGCATTAGACCCCCCCCCCCCATTTAAGTTTTAGCTCCATGTCGCTAATGTTGATTTCATATCGCATTTTTATTGGCTGGTCAGTAAACGTGGGTCGTAGCAGCAAACACTGTGTGATGATCATGCTGGATTTCTGACACTGTCAGAAAATTATCCCAGGCTATCTTTGTTGGCAAGACCATGACAAAGGGCGTCTTTGAACCTCTCTCACTATAGACAAAGGAGCACCGATTAGGAGCCACGATCATAGAAATCACGTTTCACGATGCCAATCTTTTGTCAGGACAGCCGAAAATCGTGCAGTGTGTCTCTGGCTTTAAAGTAGACCTATTATGCCCCTTTTTACAAGATGTAAAATAAGTCCCCAGTGTGTGTATGTGAAGTTTTAGCTCAAAATACCCCACAGATACTTTTTTTATAGCTTGTTTAATTTGCCACTTTTAGGGTATGAGCCAAAACATGCCGTTTTTGTCTTTGTCTCTTTAAATGCAAATTAGCTGTTGCTCCCGGCCCCCTTTTCAGAAGAGGGCGGAGCTTCAAAAGCTAATGCTCTGGCTCACCGGCAACACACAACAATCTCACGCATTGACACTCAGAAACTCCCAAGCGATCGACTCACATTGCTTTCATTTTTTTTTTTGGAACTACCACATTCCAATTTACGATCGTTCTGGTAGCACTCGAAGGCAGCGTCCGTGAAAACAGGCATAGCTTTAACAAAATTAGCCTCACAGAGTGCCAAGAAGCTCTTTCAGAAAGGCAATTTGAGAACAAAATATGAAGTGCTGACTTTGTCTGGATCTGACGTTCGTGCATGAAGCGTTGGTATTGATCCCTCTTTCAGAATCAGACTTTGCGAAAATCCAGCGTTGAAATGACCCTCATTTTTTAGGTAGTCCGGTGTAAAATTAATGGCATGACTTTATCGATTTTTTCTGGTACATTTCCTTTGAAAATGAAACTTAACCACAGTGTCCTCAGCGGCTCAGATGGAGGGAGTCTATGGAGCTCCTATGTTCATTGGTGCTTCCCAAAACACAACACTTGTAAAGCCTCTTTGGTGCTGACATTGTATATATCTCCAGTAAGGACAGACCGCTGCTTCTCACTCAGGGCTGTGTTTATGATAATAGGGCATAGAGCGTCACAAATGGGCTGGACTTTTCATTATGGTGACATCTACCTTGGGAGAATTCTGGAATCACTTGTTCTGAGAGACTGATATTTATTGTGATTATAAAAAAATGAGTGGGTGGATTTTTACCATTACATGCTGGTTGTTTTCACACACTGCAGCCACAACTGTGTTCAAACACCTTATAAAAGTGATTTTTGCATAATAGGTCCCCTTTAAACACAACCACCCTGAGCTAGTCTCTGCTATCTCCCCGGTGGCCTTTCTCAGGCGTTTAGTTTCTAACCCATGCTTCTGTGGCTGCATGCCATCCTTTAGTAGAAGCCTCGTCGATCAGATCTTGATACTTAGCTTTCTTCAGCTCATGAGAGATGGCTAGCTTGTCCTCACGGTGAGCTCAACTGCCAAGATGGTTTTTGTGCTCCTGGACAGAAGAACCATGTCTGACCACCTCCTCTTGGAAGACAAGCTTCTTTTGAGGTCAAGATGCTTGATACAGAATCAAGGGCGGGGTACTGTCAGTTCTTCTTAACTTTGGAATCCTGTCTCCTTGCTTTAGGAAACGGGACTCCTCGGGGTGGTGGTGCCTGATATTTATTGGCTTTTGACCCTCAACATGAACCTTGTCAGGTCTCCATCTGTAGCAGCCTTCTCCCACTGCCTTGGGACATCTTGCTTGCAGGTTGGATCCTCGTCCTGGCCCAGATCTTTAGGTTGGTTGGAGTTGGTCAGCTACAGCATGCAAGAAGAAGGTCAGTTTCCCTTGGTCAGTACTCCAGAGCTCCTTCCAGGACAGCGAACGCTCGAGTGCCATTGCCCCTGAGAGGCAAACCCTACTGCTCTTAGAAGCCGATCTTCTTCTGTAGCCTCTTGTACTCTCTGCACTACATGTGTCCTCCTGCCTTTGGCCTTACTCCAGCTTTTAGTTTTGAAGTTTCCCAGTCCCAGTCGTCCTTGGCCGACCATGCCAATGATTTCCTGATCTTTCCAGTACGATTCCGCTTCCCTCACTGCCTGCTGTGGCTTCCACTTCATGCCACACTTGACAGTTGGTTTGGTTGGCATGTCCATGTCGAACTTTCTCATCTTTAGACCGTGGCAGTGTGCTGACTGCCCTTGCCTTGGTGGCCTTGAATTCTTCCACCACCGATGAGACTGAGCTCTGAGGTCTTGCTGTGCATATTGACTGAGCTGAAGGTCGGGGAACACTCAGCCATCTCCACACAAACCTGCTAAACAGCCTCTCCATCGCTTCTGCCTGAGTCAAAGGGAAATAATATAGCAGGAATGGCCACTTAAACCTCACAAGCAGCTGGCTGTTGTCAATTTCCTTGAGCCAAATGGTCAGTTGAGCTATGGTGTCTTTAAGATTGGTGCTGTCCTTCAAGAGTGTAGTCACAGCACTGTCCCAGGCATCGATCCTTGTTCTTTAATAGTTGGAATCTTGGCCCCTTGAATATTGAAGATCTTCCTCAATGTCTTCAATATTTCAGGATACACAGGCCCCTAGATTTCCCTGGTTTAAATTGCACCTGTGACGAGGACGAGGCCACCTTCCCCAGTGAACTTAGGATCCTGGATCGAACCTATATGACTTTCTTCTCAGGAACATAATAGAAGATATTTTAAACAATGAACCACACACCAGTTGACTTCCATTGAATGGACAAAAATAAATTTCTAAAAGTATCTTTTTATAGTTTGGAATGATGTAAGGGTGACTAAACGATGACAGAATTTTTGGGTGAGTTGTTATTGTTGTAAGAATTCATAAATATCATTAAGGGTGACCTGAGCTAACATTGGCTTGTATTAACCGAGTCAGATGACTGACCTTGACAAACAGTCACATGGGTTTTTCTTTACATGTTGGACTTTGGTCACCACGTGACATTTTAAAATGTCAAGCAGTTTGAAGAAACAGTAACGTGATTATGGCGAATTATCTTTATAATTTTTATGTTAGGACATTTGTATCACCTTGACATTTTGACTGTGTTTGTATGTATGAATTGCGTTTTTAATGTATTTTTTTTAAGCATGACATCATTGATCCATTGATGATCAGTGTAAACGTTGACTGTAGTTTAGCAGGGTCTCATTTAGTGTACTAAAACTTGAGAGAAACACTACTCATGTAGTATCATCATACACCAGTAAAGTGTGAGTAACACACCTGATGCACATTCTGTGCTCTTCATTTATCGCTCTGGAAGTGAACGTCTCGGTTACATGTGTAACCCTCGTTCCCTGAAGGAGGGAACGGAGACGTAACGTCAGTGTGACTGACTAATGGGATCTCGCTCGAGAGCCCAATCATCTTCGAGTGTTAACAAAACAAGCCAATGACAGTTGGCGTGCGTGTATCGCCACGCGCACCCCGCCCCGCAGCGCGGGTATAAAAGGAGAGCGACGTGCAAACGCACATCAGTTTTTCGCTGAGGAGCCGAGACTGTGTGCCCCGGCCGTACAGCGGTGGTACAGCAACTATGGCGATCGGGACGTTACGTCTCCGTTCCCTCCTTCAGGGAACGAGGGTTACACATGTAACCGAGACGTTCCCTATCAGTCAGTCACGTTCGACGTAACGTCAGTGTGACTGACTAATGGGATCCCTTTGGAAAACGCCACTATTGCTGACCCCCTCCAGTGCCCTGCGGAAGCCGGCAAGTCCCCACACCAGTTGGGACGGAAGATAGGACAGGGCTTAGGCAGAGATGACCGACACTGCTGTTCCGTACAGTGGGTATGGATAACACTGGGAAAGCGTACTCCAAGTAGGGGAACGCTACGGAAGCCACATCCTGCGTAAAGGAGGTACCATGTGGAGAAGACATATGGACTGGCCAGGGGCAGTACTACATATGTGAAGTCTCTGAGGTAGACTCAGCAAACAGCCTGGGGTGAGATAACTACACAGTTAAAGCAAAGCTGACAGGAAAAGGGTCTGGGACGACATGAGAAAACATGAAACAGACGGAACAACCTGAGGCTGGTGGGTTTGCCGGAAAAAGAAGAAGGAAGCGATGCGTGTGCGTTTTTAGAGGCCTGGATTCCAAAAATATTGGAAATGGACTCGAGCACATCGTTAGTTTTGGAGCGCGCACATAGAGTGGGCCCACAACGAAATAAGGATGTTCGGAACACAAGACGGGATGCCAGTGCACCACCAAGAACACTAATAATGAAGTTCCTAAACTTCAAACAAAAAGAACAGGTGCTTAGAGTGGCCAGATCCAAGGGGGTGATCTCATACAAGGAAAACACTCTTCGCTTTCATCCAGATGTTTCGGCTGAAGTTCACAGGAAACAAAGAGCTTATGATGGAGTGAGACAGAAGCTGCGAGAGAGAGGAATCGATAAGCATAGGGTCATATACCCCGCTCGTCTACTTCTTACTCACCAAGAGAAATCAAGAGTGTTTGACACACCGGCGGCGGTCGAAAGCTTCATTGAAGAATTAGACACAGAATAAAGGTGGGCTCAATCCAGCTGGACTATTAAAAACCTGAATGTAGGATTAAAATAACTCCGATCATACACCTTAACTATCCCTTTTGTTGTAGGGACTCGATAGTGAATCGAGACCGATTTGTAAAATAATACAGTATGTTCAGGTATTATTATTCTTCAGAAATGTGAAAAAAGTGTGTAGTTTAATATAATATGTGAGAGTAATGTTACAAATAGGGTTGTGATGATAAATATAGACGCAGAAGTACCTGATAGTTCCTCACGGGTGTGTGGACCAATCAGTGCCATATATGGAGTGTAAGGGGTGGGGGGTTAAACGCAGTAGTATGGACGCTACTGGGGAAATTGGGGTTGTTGTGGAATGTTCTTTAATAATAGGTGTGTTGTTCATGATTTGTTATAGTTTTATTTTTTGCTTCTCAGTATTTAAGATATTTGAGTTTGTAAAAGGCAAAATACCTCTTAATAGGAAATGTAAAAGATCATGGGGGAAACAGGGAATGTGAAATTTGTAACCTGGAATTGCAGAGGATTAGGCAGTATTAAAAAAATAAAGCAGGTAATGGATAGGATCAAACAATTACAAGCACAAATAGTTTTTCTTCAGGAAACCCACATGGTAAAAAGTGAGACAATTAGGATTCGTCGGAGATGGCAAGGGCAAGTTTTTGCTGCTTGTCACACTTCTAATGCGAGAGGAGTAATGCTTGACAAACAGTCACATGGGTTTTTCTTTACATGTTGGACTTTGGTCACCACGTGACATTTTAAAATGTCAAGCAGTTTGAAGAAACAGTAACGTGATTATGGCGAATTATCTTTATAATTTTTATGTTAGGACATTTGTATCACCTTGACATTTTGACTGTGTTTGTATGTATGAATTGCGTTTTTAATGTATTTTTTTAAGCATGACATCATTGATCCATTGATGATCAGTGTAAACGTTGACTGTAGTTTAGCAGGGTCTCATTTAGTGTACTAAAACTTGAGAGAAACACTACTCATGTAGTATCATCATACACCAGTAAAGTGTGAGTAACACACCTGATGCACATTCTGTGCTCTTCATTTATCGCTCTGGAAGTGAACGTCTCGGTTACATGTGTAACCCTCGTTCCCTGAAGGAGGGAACGGAGACGTAACGTCAGTGTGACTGACTAATGGGATCTCGCTCGAGAGCCCAATCATCTTCGAGTGTTAACAAAACAAGCCAATGACAGTTGGCGTGCGTGTATCGCCACGCGCACCCCGCCCCGCAGCGCGGGTATAAAAGGAGAGCGCGTGCAAACGCACATCAGTTTTTCGCTGAGGAGCCGAGACTGTGTGCCCCGGCCGTACAGCGGTGGTACAGCAACTATGGCGACGGGACGTTACGTCTCCGTTCCCTCCTTCAGGGAACGAGGGTTACACATGTAACCGAGACGTTCCCTATCAGTCAGTCACGTTCGACGTAACGTCAGTGTGACTGACTAATGGGATCCCTTTGGAAAACGCCACTATTGCTGACCCCCTCCAGTGCCCTGCGGAAGCCGGCAAGTCCCCCCACACCAGTTGGGACGGAAGATAGGACAGGGCTTAGGCAGAGATGACCGACACTGCTGTTCCGTACAGTGGGTATGGATAACACTGGGAAAGCGTACTCCAAGTAGGGGAACGCTACGGAAGCCACATCCTGCGTAAAGGAGGTACCATGTGGAGAAGACATATGGACTGGCCAGGGGCAGTACTACATATGGAAGTCTCTGAGGTAGACTCAGCCAGCCTGGGGTGAGATAACTACACAGCAGAGACGGCAGAAGGTCTCTGCCAGGGAAAGACACGGGCTCACCGTGAGGGGAGCCGTACCGTGGAAGAATACACATGTGGGATCACCCAAAGGGGAATCACTACACACGGGCACCTAGCCCAGCACAAGGGCTGACCTTGGGCAAACACACGAGTGCTGGACCTGGCGTCTGGCGCTCCGCCACGCCTGACTGCCGAGGGTGCGGGAGGAACTTCAACAGGGTTCGCCGTGGGGAACTGAACTGAGAAGCAACAAAAGCGCACGTATCCGGTCCGTAGAGGGGAATGGCGCAGCAAGCGTGATTGACACCGAGCAGTGTCCCCGTGTTACTGGCCACCTGAGCCAAGTACACGGAAGGACACGGGCTCTACACGGAGATTGTAAAATCTCGCAAACGTGTTAGGTGCCGCCCAGCCGGCAGCTCTACAAATGTCTGCTATCGAGGCGCCCCGCGCCAATGCCCAAGAGGAAGCAACACCTCTTGTAGAGTGTGCTCTCACACCAAGGGGGCACGGTAAGCGCCGGGCCTCATAGGCCAAGACTATAGCCTCCACTATCCAGTGGGCAAGTCTCTGTTTGGAGACAGCCTTTCCCTTCTGCTGTCCTCCGAAGCAGACAAAGAGCTGGTCTGAGATCCTGAAGCTCTGCGTGCGGTCCACGTAAACGCGCAAAGCGCGGACGGGACAGAGCAGAGCAATGGCTGGGTCTGCCTCCTCCCGGGGCAGCGCTTGCAAGTTCACCACCTGACCCCTAAAGGGCGTGGTGGGAACTTTGGGCACATATCCAGGCCGGGGTCTCAGGACAACGTGAGAGTGAGCCGGCCCGAATTCTAGGCACGAATCGTCGACCGAAAATGCCTGCAGGTCCCCCACCCTCTTGACCGAGGCCAATGCAGTGAGGAGCACTGTCTTTAACGACAGAAACTTAAGCTCTACTGACTGCAGAGGCTCAAAGGGCTCCTCCTTCAAGGCCGTCAGGACCGAGGGGAGATCCCAAGAGGGTACCAGATGAGGGCGCGGAGGATTTAACCTCCTCGCCCCTCTGAGGAACCTGATGACCAAGTCGTGCTTCCCCACAGACTTACCGTCTACTGCATCGTGATGCGCGGCAATAGCGGCGACATACACTTTGAGGGTGGAGGGAGACATGACCCAGTAGAGATCAATGAAGCATTTAGAACTTATTATGAAAAACTCTATAGCTCAGAGTTCTCACTAAATGTAGATATCCAGATGCAATTTTTAGATAGTCTAAATATACCTCAGATTTTAATTGAAGAAAAGAACAAATTAGATGAAGACCTAACATTACAAGAAATTGGAGAAGCCATTGACTCTATGAAATCAGGAAAAGCTGCGGGCCCAGATGGGCTTCCTATAGAAATTTATAAAACATTTAAAGAAAAGTTGCTAACTCCTTTTATGGAAATGATAGTAGAGGCGTATCATCAGGATCTTTTGCCTGCATCAATGAGAGGAGCTTTAATTACGTTATTACCAAAACCCGGGAAAACTAACACAAAGTGTGAAAATATGCGGCCAATTAGCTTGTTAAATTCAGATACAAAAATATTAAGTAAAGTTATGGCTAAGAGGTTAGAAGGTACATTATCAAGTTTAATAGGAGAGGATCAAAATGGGTTTATACAACGTAGACAAGGATTTCACAATGTTCGAAGAGTCCTAAATATTCTTTATGAAAAAAGGGGTGAACGAGATACTGCTATACTATCATTGGATGCCGAAAAGGCCTTCGATCGGGTTGAATGGTCTTATTTGTTTGATTTATTGGTCAGATTTGGTTTTGGTGAAAGGTATTGTAGGTGGGTTAGATTACTTTATAATAGTTCTACAGCAGAAGTGTTGACAAATAATATTGTTTCAAAAGCATTTAGCGTATCAAGAGGGTGTAGGCAAGGTTCTCCCCTTTCTCCTCTTCTTTTTGCCATCTCCATCGAGCCTTTTGCAATAGCAGTAAAAAAACATGTGGAATTAACAGGCATTAAGATTGGACAGATAGAACATAAAATTGCGTTATTCGCGGATGATGTCATTCTTTTCCTAAAGCATCTTGATACATCAATACCTGCTTTATTAGATCTTATCGGTACATTTGGAAAAATGTCTGGATACAAAATTAACAATTCTAAAAGTTCCATTCTATATCTAAATGAGACTGACAGACAGCAACCTACTAATTGTGTTGCAACCTTCAATATAGTTGACCATTTTACATACTTGGGTATAAAAATCGTACCAAAACTCGGAGATGTTGTGCAAGTAAATTATGATCCACTTCTTGAAAATGTCAGTAGCTCTATAGAAAGATGGATGTCCTTACCCATATCTTTAATTGGTCGAATAAATATTTTGAAAATGAATATTTTGCCTAAATTTTTATATTTATTCCAGAACATTCCTCTGCCTCCCCCTAAACATCTATTTCAACGACTTAAAAAAATGTTCACTAAATTCATTTGGAATAACAGATGTTCCAGACTCCGTCTGACACTTTTATATTTGCCATATGATAGAGGAGGTCTACAGTGTCCTAATTTTCATTGGTATTATTGGGCTGTGCAATTTAGAACAATTATGTTTTATTTTTTATCTCAGGACTGCCCGTCTTGGGTGGATATGGAATCGGCTGCCATTGATTCTGGCCTGCCTATACATTTGTGTTTATATTCCTCAGAATTGAAAGATCTTAAAAAAAATGTTTCCAATCCTATAGTTATAAATATGATTTCCGTATGGTTTGATGTGAAAAAATATCTAGATGCCGTCTACCCTTTATCTTGTTTTAGTCCCATTTGGGGCAATGAAAAATTTAAACCAGGCAGATTAGACGCAGGTTTCAAGATTTGGGCTGACAAGGGCATTCAAAAGATAGCAGATTTATATGTTAACAATACTCTTATGTCATTTGAGGAAATAGTTAATACATACAATATTCCTACAAAACATTTCTTTAAGTATTTACAAATTAGAAATTTTATCCTCAAATCACAAAATAATTCCCTCGATATGCCACCATTGTCTATTTTGGAAAAAGAAGTGACAAGAAATTGTTTTAGTAAAGGTTTAATTTCTTCATTATATAATATGCTGGTGTCAGGATCAAAGGACTCTTCAAACTGTAAATTGGAAGCTTGGAGATCGGATCTTAAGGACGATATTCAGATGGAGGACTGGATGGAAGCATGCAAGGAAGCTCAATCACTAACAATGAACACACGTCTGAAACTGCTACAATATAAGTGGTTGATGAGGATTTACATAACTCCAGTTGTATTGCATAAATATAATGAAAATATCCCAGATACTTGTTTAAGATGCAGTGACTTTAAAGGATCGCTATATCACTGTATATGGGAGTGTGAAGAAGTAAGGCATTTTTGGAAAGATGTGAAAGGAATGATTGAAAAGATCCTTGATGTTAACATACCACTGTCACCTTTAATCTTTTTATTTCATTTATATCCCGAGGAGATCAAGTTAAAAAAGACGGAGTATATATTTATAAATATATGTATTCTTCAAGCAAAACGGCTTATTTCTTTAAACTGGAAAAGTAAATATGCACCAAATATAGGACGATGGCTGAAAGAAATGGTAACAAATATGTTAATGGAAAAGATAACTTATATATTAAGAAATAAATACATATTTTTTGATGGAGTTTGGGGACCTTTCAAAGTGTTTTTAAAATGTGGTGGAGTTGGAAATGTGTTGATAGAAGACTAAAAAAAGGTGATATTGTATATTAATGTAAAATACTGAGAAGCGTTTTCCTTTTTTTTTTATTTTTTTTTTTTTGTGTGGGTTCTTTCTGTTACATGGAAATGTATATGTACATGTGTACTGTTAAATTGCAATAAAAAGTAATAATAAAAAAAAAAAAAAAAAAAAAACTTGAGAGAAAACACTACTCATGTAGTATCATCATACACCAGTAAAGTGTGAGTTACACACCTGATGCACATTCTGTGCTCTTCACTTATCGCTCTGGAAGTGAAAGAGAGGGCAATGAATATAAAACTGTCCATTACGTTCTGACCAAGAGTACTCGAAGGAAGCTCCTAATTTTGGTTACGATATCCACCTTTTTCTTCCCGTAAAAATGGGCGTGGCCATTTGTAAAGCTTCCGGTCTGTCCAAATCTGTCCACAGTTCATTTTGCTGCTTGATATTGAAAATTGGTGTGTCTTACCATGTTATTTTAATGCATTATCTTAATTACGAACACTGGTTTGTAGTGCAAACAGTTTTATTCTTCTCGTTATTTCTCTATGCGGCTAATGAACCGGAAGTCTTGCCCATAGGCTTACTTCTGCATTGAATAATAAGTTGAATAGGGTAATTTATACGGAGTGGCTATTTACACTAAGTGCGAATGGCCCACCTTGTTGGCAGAGGCTATTTACACTAGCTCCGCCCACTAACGTGTGATTGGATTAGTCAACACTGAAAAAAGACACTTTATTTGCATCAGTTTCAGTGTAGATGGTAAGGCGCGTGCTTTTTGACGCGATCGACCCAAGTTCGAACCCACCTTTTCCCTTTTCAAATCTCATATCGTATCAGAAAGGCATTTATTTTCAATAAAAATGAAGGAAATAATCAAAAAGTTGAAAATAAAGTATCGAGTAGGTGTAGGGAGGGCTTTATTGACCCAATAAGGTGGCATCCATTTAATAATTTGAATTAAAACTATAATTTACACTCAATACGTTATTATCGCATACTGTTTTATAATGTACTACAATACTGAGGTGCAGATAATTGCCACTATTTGCAACAAGTAGTATAAATAGCAGAAAATCTTGCTATTTTAACATAGTGTACATTGCTATTTGCATTTAGTGTAAATAGCCGCTGCCTAATTTATTTCAATTTAGATGGTGACACATTCTGAGAAAATGAGTTCTCCTGTGTAACCTCGGTTTGTGTTTTCTCAGCGGGGCCAGAGAAGGGCTTGTTTGATGACATGACGGATGATGAGGTGCTCGTGCTCCAGCAGATGTTCTTCGGCGTGGTGATCTGCGCTCTCGCTACTCTAGCCGCCAAAGGAGACATGGTCTTCACGGCCATCTTCATCGGAGGATTGGCTGCCATGGCTGGATACTGGCTGTCAGAGAAGGGCGACCGCTTGCTGGACGGCTTTCTTAAAGGACGCTAATGGACTCCGACAGGGTGACGCCACTGAACCGTGAAGCTCTGGGTTTGGTGAGGAATGCATGTCGATCAGGGGACGTTTGGAGTGGTAATAGTGCTGCTGATTAAAGCTCTGTGGATGATGAAGCTGGTTTATAACACTGTGTTTCAACAGTTCAGCTGCTGCTGTATTTATGAGACTCCGCACGGTTAGTAATGGATATGGAGACGTACTGTATGCAACACATTCAGGTCGAGGTACTGTACATACCGGCATTCCCACTACATTATTGACATTTACACCCATTTATACATGGATACTGTGTTCCTTTATAAAATCCGTCCCAATGCATAAAAGATTTCTGTCGTGACAAAGCTTGACAATGTTTTTGGCACAAAGGACGCTCCAGAAGTCTTGTTTGAAATGCTCCCAAATGCATGAATGCATCACCGTCACAGAAGATGTCCAGTGTGTTCGCTCTCAAACCAGGACTGTGTGTGTGTGTGTGTGCGCGCTAAGTGTGTGTGTGCTACGTGTGTGTGTGTGCGCGCTAAGTGTGTGTGTGCGTGTGTGTGCGCGCGCTAAGTGTGTGTGTGCTACGTGTGTGTGTGTGTGTGCGCGCTAAGTGTGTGTGTGTGTGTGCTACGTGTGTGTGTGTGTGCGCGCGCTAAGTGTGTGTGTGCGCGCTAAGTGTGTGTGTGTGTGTGTGTGTGTGTGTGTGTGCGCGCTAAGTGTGTGTTTGTGTGTGCGCGCGCGCTAAGTGTGTGTGCGCGCTAAGTGTGTGTGTGTGTGTGTGTGTGTGTGTGCACTAAGTGTGTGTGTCTGTGTGTGTGCGCGCTAAGTGTGTGAGTGTGTGCACTAAGTGTGTGTGCGCTAAGTGTGTGTGTGTGCGCGCACTAAGTGTGTGTGTGTGTGTGTGTGCGCGCTAAGTGTGTGTGTGCGTGCTAAGTGTGTGTGTGTGTGTGTGTGCGCGCTAAGTGTGTGTGTGTGCACTGTGTGTGTCTGTGTGTGTGCGCTAAGTGTGTGCGCGCTAAGTGTGTGTGTGCGCGCGCTAAGTGTGTGTGTATGCGCTGTGTGTGTGTGTATGCACTAAGTGTGTGTGTGTGTGCGCGCGCGCTAAGTGTGTGTGTGTGTGTGTGTATGTGTGCGCGCGCTAAGTGTGTGTGTGTGCGTGCGCGCTAAGTGTGTGTGTGTGTGTGTGTGTGCGCGCGCTAAGTGTGTGTGTGTGTGCGTGCGCGCTAAGTGTGTGTGTGTGTGTGTCTGTGTGTGTGCGCGCTAAGTGTGTGTGTGTGTGCGCGCGCTACGTGTGTGTGTGTGTGTGTGCGCTACGTGTGTGTGTGTGTGTGCGCGCTAAGTGTGTGTGTGCTACGTGTGTGTGTGTGTGCGCGCTAAGTGTGTGTGTGTGTGCGCGCTACGTGTGTGTGTGTGTGCGCGCGCGCTGTGTGTGTGCGCGCTAAGTGTGTGTGTGTGTGTGTGTGTGTGTGTGCGCGCTAAGTGTGTGTTTGTGTGTGCGCGCGCGCTAAGTGTGTGTGCGCGCTAAGTGTGTGTGTGTGTGTGTGCACTAAGTGTGTGTGTCTGTGTGTGTGCGCGCTAAGTGTGTGTGTGTGCACTAAGTGTGTGTGTGTGTGTGCACTAAGTGTGTGTGCGCTAAGTGTGTGTGTGTGTGTGCGCGCACTAAGTGTGTGTGTGTGTGTGCGCGCTAAGTGTGTGTGTGTGTGCGTGCTAAGTGTGTGTGTGTGTGTGCGCGCGCTAAGTGTGTGTGTGTGCGCGCGCGCTAAGTGTGTGTGTATGCGCTGTGTGTGTGTGCGCGCGCTAAGTGTGTGTGTGTGTGTGTGTGCGCGCGCTAAGTGTGTGTGTGTGCGCGCGCGCTAAGTGTGTGTGTATGCGCTGTGTGTGCGCGCGCGCTGTGTGTGTGTGTGTGCGCGCGCTAAGTGTGTGTGTGTGTGTGCGTGCGCGCTAAGTGTGTGTGTGAGAGATAAAGTAGTGTCTTCAACATCAAAGGCAAAACAATTTCAACAGGGTTCCCACACGTTTTGATCAATTAATTTATCAACACTGGATTAGATGTTTATATATTAGCCTCTTTGATTTAGAGCAGTTTGTGAGCTTGTTCAGCAGATCACAAACAAGGCATCACTGTGGCTTTCAAGTCTTACTCTTCACAACACAATATCTACCGAGCACAACTAGACAATGTGTAGGCCGAGTCATTATTGAGTTTTTTTTAATAAATATCAGGAGCAGGAAAGCACTGACAGCAGCATGTTAAAGCTAGCTGATTCTCTGTCTGTGGGAACCCTGTTGTAAATATGCAGTTGGTAGAATACAGTAATGAATGTGATTTACTGTTTAGCCGAGTGTACTGTACCTGCAGATTCAGCACATGTGGCCTTCAGTCATTTCTCTTGACAGATGTTTTTAGTTTCATTGTGCATTGATCATATCGTATCTGCATGCTTTAAATTAAAAAGTGGAAATATTTCATAATTTGTCTTGTTAATATTTATTTTTTTGTCCAATGTGAATATGCCCAATAATAGACAGCGGAGATGTGGGCATGACTTCTGCAAGCCTTAATGTGAATTATGAGTTGTTTTATCACCTGTTGTTGACATTGATTTAATTAAAAACCTATTTAATTGACTTGCTTTACTCGTGTATATCTAGTGACTCTACAATGAAAATACTTGAACTTTTACAGGCACAATATTTGGCTTTATGAACGCCACACAACTTTTTGTCTCACTTTTTAAAGTTAAATCAGAATTGTGATAGATTCATCATTACAAAAGGGAAACGGCTTCTCAATAGCATTTCACATTGACTTTAAAACCCCTCAATTCATGAAACTTCATTAAAACCAAAGCATGTACAAAAGATAAAAAGCTTTTATTTATTTTTACACAACATTTGCTAAAACATTTTTCCTTGAACTGATGAACAAACATGAAACAATAACAGCATCTGATGTTTTCAGGAGAAAGATAGCGGCTGATCGCTGGTGCAGTGACACTGATTCACATATGATACTGCAGACATTATGATTTATTCAAATAAAATCAGATTCCTAATTGCACCTGGTTTTTCCAGAGCCAGGCGTGATAGTCGTTGAGCTTGTGGTCGTCTGGAGTGACCTGCAGGACACACACACACACACACACACACACACACTCAGTATACACACACACATCAGTACACACACACACACAGAGAGCAGAACTCATGTACAGTAGTGTAGTGTTTGCACCTCTCTCCACTCCTCAGTACACACACACACATACATCAGTATATATACACACACACACACATCAGTATATATACACACACACACATCAGTACATATACACACACACATCAGTACACACACACACATCAGTACACACACACACACAGAGAGCAGAACTCATGTAAAGTAGTGTAGTGTTTGCACCTCTCTCCACTCCTCAGTACACACACACACATCAGTACACACACACACACACACACAGAGAGCGCAACACATGTAGTGTAGTGTTTGTACCTCTGTCCACTCCTCCTCAGTACACACACACACATCAGTACACACACACACACACACACACAGAGTGTAACTCATGTACAGTAGTGTAGTGTTTGTACCTCTCTCCACTCCTCAGTACACACACACACATCAGTACACACACACACACACACAGAGTGTAACTCATGTACAGTAGTGTAGTGTTTGTACCTCTCTCCACTCCTCAGTACACACACACACACATCAGTATATACACACACACACACACAGTGTAACTCATGTACAGTAGTGTAGTGTTTGTACCTCTCTCCACTCCTCCTCAGTACACACACACACACACACACACACACACACACAGAGTGTAACTCATGTACAGTAGTGTAGTGTTTGTACCTCTCTCCACTCCTCCACACAGAAGATACGGTACGAGTCATTACCGTATTTGCCGATGCCGTGGAGCTCGATGGGATACCGCCACGATTTATTCAGATACTCATCTGACAAACCAGACAATATCACACAATCATGAGACGTCTACTGAGCTTAACACACACACACACACACAAGTACACACACACAGTACATAACAATCCCAACTAACGTTATATCAGCAGCATAATCATAGAGAACATCTATTGTGACTCTAGCACTACATGTAAGCACCACAGTGTTTATATTAGCTGAAACTAACAGTTTACTCAAAGCATTATGATGATTTTCAGCTGAACTTATGGTTTATGCAAGTCAACGGATGCTGTATCTTTGAGAGTCAAATAAGCAGGTACAAGAAACACTAATTAATCCCCGTGGCTCCTGATGATATACTGAGGTCTTATGAAGAGAAACGACTGGTCTGTGCAAGAAGCTGTGATCCTGGAGCTGGACTCATGCTGCTGGTGCTTCATAAGAGCTCAATATACAGAGGTGCACACGACCAAAATATAACATGCGCTGTGTAAATAAGTTCAGAGCGCTCATTTGCATGTAATGCACAATTAACATTTTAGATCGACACTTTACTGTATAAGATTTCTATTCAAACAAAGCATAAATCTAGGTTATCTGCTGCTGTTTTCAAAGCACAATACAAAACGGTGACATTTCATTCATATACTGAACTTGCCGGCAACCCGCCAAAATAAAAGCGTGCTGATTTAAAGTTTGAAAATGATGCAAATTCATAAAATAAATAAAGAGTAAATATTAGCATTTTATTTTTAAGCTTACTATATAAAAAAAATGTATTTGTATTTATTTCTCCTATTTTATTTTAAAATATAATAGTGTTATCACACTTTATTATTTAATGCAATAATGCAATATCAATTTTGCACAATGCAAAACAGCACAATATTTTGCACAATGCAAAACTGTGACATATTTAATTCATATACTTATTTGCCGGCAACCCGCCAAAATAAAATAAATGCTGAAAATTCATAAAAAGTAGTAAATATTAGCATTTTATTTTTAAGTTCACTATAAAATAATTGTATTTGTATATAATACTCCTATTTTATTTTAAAATATAATAGTGTTATCACACTTTATTATTATTTTATTTAAAAATAAAATAATAAAATGCAATAATATCACTATTATTAATTCTTTTTTTTTATAGTTATATTTAATGGGTCACACTGTGCAGTTTGAGGACCAAACCAGATCTCCAGCTGCTCTCATCAGAACCAGACTGAAAAACATATATCATCAGTAACACAGGTATATTTGTAGCAATAGACAATTGTATGGGTCAAAATTATACATTTTTTATGCCAAAAATCATTAGGATATTAAGATCATGTTCCATGAAGACATTTTGTAAATTTCCTACCGTAAATATATCAAAACTTAATTTTTGATTAGTAATATGCATTGCTAAGACTTCATTTGAACAACTTTAAAGGTGATTTTCTCAATATTTAGATTTTTTTGCACCCTCAGATTCCAGATTTACAAATATTGTCCTATCATAACAAACCATACATCAATGGAAAGATTATTTATTCATCTTTCAGATGATGTATACGTCTCAATTTTGAAAAATCGATCGTTATGACTGGTTTTGTGCTCCAGGGTCACATATGTGTCCATACACACTGTCTGGATCTGCAGGTATTTAATTTGTGTTTCATTTATCTGCTTTTTTTGACTCTTGAAGTGACGGCACTCTGCATATTAAGGAGCACGGTTTCAGCTTGTTTACTCTTCTACTAAAGACACTAGTCACCTCTATCTTGGGTGGCCTGAGAGGGCGAGTACATGAACAGCACATGCTGGTTTTGGGCGAGCGATGGAGTGAGAAGTGTTCTTGTATTGTCGGTACGCACCGGAGAAGCGGAGGAGTGTTTTGGCGCGGAGCGTGCTGAGACCCAGCGGCTGCAGAAGGACAGACAGCGGTCTCCAGTCACTCGTCCTCGTCACCGCTGCGCTCGGATAGCGCTGGAAAAACTCCCACAGCACCGGGATCGCCATCTTACCTGCAAACACACAGCTACACATCACAGCTGCAATATAGATGTATATATAGAGATATATCAGTCTCTTACTGGCCACCAGTGTTCATTATGATTTAGTTTTAGTCATTCTCCTGGTTTCACAGACAAGGTTTAAACCTAGTCCTAGACTAAAATGTAAGTCTGAGCTGTTTCAACTGAAATAAACTTGCACTGATTGATCTTAAAATATACCAGTGCTTTGTTTTGTCTTTAGATGCACACCAGTATTGTTTTTTCTAAGCACATTTATAAACATTACTTAATTGAACTATGTCCTAATCCTGGCTTAGTTTAAGCCCTGTCTTTGAAACCAGGCCATAATCTTTTAACTAAAATGCCTTTTAGTTTTAGCCTTATTTTAGTCATCTGAATAGTTTTAGTCGACTAACCCCTGGTTTCACAGACAAGGCTTAAACCTAGTCCTAGACTAAAATGTAAATCTGAGCTGTTTCAACTGAAAGAAACTTGCACTGATTGATCTTAAAATATATCAGTGTCTTTGTTTTGTCTCAGGATTTTTATATGTTTATAAAAATTACTTAAATGTCCTAATTGAACTATGATCTAATCCTGGCTTAGTCTAAACCCTGTCTGTGAAACCTGGGGCCAGTCACAGTCTTAACTAGTTTGACTAACTAGCAGTTAATCAAGTAGTAATCAGTCTAACTTTTTAGATTCAAATATAGCATTTTATGTAACTGAATTAAACAAGTTATGACCAGTCTTGAAGAAAAACAATCAGATGGCTAACTTTTAAGACTAGTCCAAGTAGTTTATGCAACTGACCACTGGCCTAAATATCATAAGTCGAGTAAATCTACAGTAAATCTAGTCGGCTGGAATCTAATGGGTTTAGTTACAGTGTAATGCATTTATTAAGCTAACATTTCCAAACTCATTAAATATGTTTGATATTAAGGTTTAATCTAGTGCTGTCAAATGATTAATCGCATCCAAAATAAAAGTGTTTGTTTACATAATATACACAGTACACATACATATATTATGTATATATATGAATACACACACTTACAGTATGTTTTGAAAATATTTACGTTTATACATTTATATTCTAATATTTTATATTATGCATAAATATATTTAATATATAAACTTTTTTTTTTTTTAAATATATACATGCATGTGTTTGTATTTACACAGTACACATATTATGTAAACAAAAACTTTTATTTTGGATGCGATTAATCACTTTTATTACACTTAATGATTTTAAATATGTCACAGAAACCTTCAGATATAAGTGTGATTGTATATAAGTTACTTTTTGTTTTTGTATTCTGCCTGTGGCTTCTTATATTGCTTGTTGTATGATTCTTGGTTATTATGATATGTTTGTGTTATATTTAGTTTATTGTATTTAATGTTTGTTCTTGTTAGGTGCTGTGGTATGTTTTTGTGGTGCTGTTATGTTATTGTATAATGTGGTATGCTTTGTTTGTTGTAGATGAGGTGTCTCTTTCTCTATTTTAAGAGTTGTCTTTCTTGGCCAGGGACCATCTGATAAAGAGACTATAGTCTCAATATGACCTCTCCTGGTTAAATAAAGGAATAAATAAAAGAAATCATTTAACAGCACTAGTTTTATCATTATAGACTGTGATTTAACTGCACACAACATGCCTTTATGTTCAAATGAAATAAAACCTCTTCTCGTAAAGAGCAAGAACATGGTATTTTTTTAATGTTATATTGGCTAATTATGCATTCTTTATAACAACTTGTTTACCACATTCTTCAAGCGGATATTTATTTCTATAAATACATGTACATTAATCTTTATTACGGCTACTAAAGTGATTGAGTCAAGAGCAGCGAGTGATTTTCTGTCTTTCTTCTGTTGTGTGATTAACATCAATGACTTAATTAGGCTACTGTCCCTTTAAGACCAGATACACTGATGCAATGTACTGATACACGTCTGAGATTCTCCTACTGTTTACATTCACTTATGTGTGTTTACATTAATACTCAACACATTTTGTGTGTATTTCTCCGTTCATGTGATGTTAAAGAGTACTTGTGCTCAGAAATGAGTTCTGAAATGTCGCCAAATTGGTCCATACCTCTGATCATATTGACATTTTTGAATGTTTTATGAGAGGTGCAGCAAGTGTATGTTAGCTTACGTCTCGCAGGATAGATCAATAGGCTATAGAGTTCAAATGTGCGCATCGAACCACGCAGCAGATTCGTACCAAATCCTAATTTTAGTCTTGTTTTTATTCGTTGACATAAATGTCAGTCATAGTTTGGTCATTTAAAACGAGTTTTAGTTCATCGTCGTCGGTGAAAACATGTCATTAACACTGTTGGGCAGAATGGACACACACAGATGTTGGGAAAAACTGAATTTCTCTCAACTGGCCGTCCACACTGAGCTCCTTGCAGTGCATTATGGGATAACCCTGTTTATTATGGAGGGCGATGCTGCACTAGAATCTGCTCAAATCTGTGTGTTCAGAGCGCAGGTGTTGTGCATGTGCTGGCGTACCGCTGGTCTTGTTGAGGAAGATGGTGGCCACCAGGAGCCTCCAGGGGTCGTGAAACAGCGTCTCCTGCACCAGATTGAAGGGCGAGCGCGGCGGGGTCCACTTCTTGAAGGCCTTGCGCTTCGGAGGACTGAGAGCTGAGGAACAAAGCTGTTAAACTCATCGCCTTGGAGCGCTAGAAACGTGCCTACCTACAGCGCTGCCAACTCATGTTCAGAGAAAGCTGCTAGAGGAAGGTCCAGTCGTTGTTATGATGTCATTGCGCGATGATTGTCGATGACAAAATTGTCACAATATCAAATCTCAGCAAAAAAAAAATATTTTATATATGTGACCCTGGAGCACAAAAGCAGTCATAAGTAACACAGATATATTTGTAGCAATAGACAACAATACATTGTATGGGTCAAAATTATACATTTTTCTTTTATGCCAAAAATCATTAGGATATTAAGATCATGTTCCATGAAGATATTTCTTACCGTAAATATACCAAAACTTAATTTTTGATTAGTAATATGCATTGCTAAGACCTTCATTTGAACAACTTTAAAGATGATTTTCTCAATATTTAGATTTTTTTGCACCCTCAGATTCCAGATTTTCAAATATTGTCCTATCATAACAAACCATACATCAATGGAAAGATTATTTATTGAAAAATATACCCTTATGACTGGTTTTGTGCTCCAGGGTCACATATATTAATTTAGACTTGTTTGTAAAATAATATGCATAATATATTAAAATATAAATACATTTTTAAATACTTAGAATTATTGAACACACAATTTTGAATGATTAATTTTTTTTTTTTAATAGCTAGTAAAACTACACATTCTGAACAGTTATGCTTTAAGCAGTGCATTAGTAGTTAGTTAGTGTGCTACACTCTAAGAAAAGTCTGTAAAAACGGCACAATGTTAATATTAAAGAATTTTCCATGTTTTTTACCTGCATTTTAAATTACGCTTGTGTTTTTGGGTTATAATGGATAATTACTAGTATCTTATACATTTTTCTTACAATGTACTAACTGATCAACAATCCCAGGTACAAGCTACTAACACAGTGTATCATAAATGAACATTTATTCTATTATTATTATTATTAAAATCAACAATTGCAAATAGCAGCTAACTTAATTCATGTGATGTGTGCACTGCGAAGCGTCTATGGTTTTCCTCTTTTTGTGTAATTTGGATGGAAATTTGTGCCTTTTTATTGTCTGAGTCACTTATCAAAAATTGCCAAATAAATTAAAAAAATTGCAAAAAATTGAAAAGTTGCAAAATTGCCAAGTTGACCACACTGCGTACCTAACCAGACACGCCGTCACGAACCGTGTGTCCACGCTCACAGTGCAAGCGCTGGACGATGCATCACGACCACAGAACATATCTGGGTTTTTTACAGTTATGCAGAAATACTAAGTGACTGATGCTGCTGCTCGCACAGTAAGTACATTTAACATGATTATATAAGCCCAGCTGCAACCAGATCAGTTCATTTAGGTCTGTTAGTTCAGTTTCACTAAAGCAAACACACTTGTGTAATTCCAGCGCATTTACAAAAGTGCTCTATAAATAAACTTTGATTTGATTTGATCAAACCCGTCACCTACCGCCATTCCTTCTACTGAAGTATGGACTCGTCTTCCGTCTCTCTGCTAATGACTTCAACCCTAAACACAAAAAGATTACAGATGAAAAACAAGCTCAAAAACCATTTCACATTTTTAGGTGATTAACTGAGTTTTGAATAGCATGAGTATTAGTAAAGCTCCTCATTAGTGGTCGACCGATATGGGTGTTTTGACAGCCGATATCCGATAATCCGATAATTTGATTTATTTTAATTAATATTTAAGAAATTTGAAAATGGATTTAAAAAATAAATGTGTAAAATAAACATACTTATACTTTAGATGACAAAGTATTTTTCGCAAATAAATAAATATTTAATAAAAATATAATTAAAAAGGAAGTAAACTATAACTAACAGGAAGTTTGTGTGCATTGGGAATCATATTTTTTCAGGTAATATTAATTTCACATGCAGCACACAGTGAAAATGACATGAATATAGCAGTGGGCGAATGCATAAAGCAAAGCATAATTTTAAATCAGGAGTTTATCGATCGTGCGTCTCCGGTGAAGCTGAACTCTCCTCCTGTCTGCTTTCACAGACCGACCGAATGTTTGCCTTTCTATTACTAATAATATTAAAGCAATCGTTATAACACTTTTTGTATACAATTTAATTCCTTTGTTTAACAGTTCTATCCATATTAGACAGAACTGTTAACGACGACAGCGAACAAGAGGGAGAATGTGAGCCGTTCTCAGCGCTGTCAAAATAAAAGTCCCGCCTCGAACGCATCGGCAAATCAGGAAAACTTATCGGCCGATGCCGATATTTGAAAAATGCCAAATATCAGCCTTGCCGATATATCGGTCGACCACTACTCCTCACTAAACTCCTATAAATTGCTTAAAAGCTTGCTAGAGGAAATTTAAAGGGATAGTTCACCCAAAATTTAAAATTAGCCTGTGTTTTACTCACTCTCGAGGCATCCTAGGTGTATATGACTTTCTTTCTTTCAGACAAATCCAGTCGGAGTTATATTAAAAATGGTCCTGGCACTTCTAAGCGTTATTATTGCAGTGAATGGGTGTTTTTGTTCAACACTCCAAAACAAGTCCAATAAAGCGCATCCATCCATAATAAAACGCACCTCACACGGCTCCGGGGGGTGAATAAAGGCCTCCTGTAGCAAATCCATGCGTTTTTGTAAATAAAATATCCATATTTAAAATGTTATAAACACTTTTCTCTAGCTTCCGCTATCTGTCGTACATGCAAGCCGTTCCGGACTTTGAACTGTTGAACAGAAACACCTGCACACCGCCATTATAAAGCTGGGAAGAGCCAGGATGTTTATTAATATAACTCCGATTGGATTCGTCTGAAAGAAGAAAGTCATATACAGCTAGTACGTCTCGAGGGGGAGTGAATCATGGGCTAATTTGAATTTTTGTGTGAACTATCCCTTTAAGACTGAAAACACAACTTCCAACAGGCCTCCACTGCATTTGAATGAATAATAACTGGACCTTCTGAGCACACGGCAAAAAAAAAGTGCTGTTCTTTGTCTTTTTCTACAGTGCAGATGTCTAAAGATTCATAAATCAAGACACATTTACACTGCCCTCCAAAAGTTTGGAAACTCTGGCAAAGTGTGGTTTTGGACGATATCAGCATAAATCCTTATTTTTTGGTGCAAATTTTGGTGTAACTTGACATTATCATTGAAGACCAGCAATAATAATTTTCATTTTGATTACATAATAATGGCAATATATACATGTCAAAGTCAGACATGCTGTGGTTACTGGTTTAAACTTGGCCTTTGGCTCAGCACACCTTAATAGCTTCAACAATTGATTACCAATTAAGTTTAGAATACAATGAACCAATTAGAACACAGAGCTGTAATAGCTGCTAATGCTGGATATTTTGATGAAGTTTTTTCTATGTATTAACTGTTTATGTAATAAAATATGTTTTTGTAGTTTGTGTTGTCCCTTATCAGTGCAAAATTATCTCAAATTAAAAAGGATTCATGCCAATATTGTCCAAAACCCCACTTTTCTAGAGCGTTTCCAATCTTTTGGCTTAAAAGGCTTAACTCTGACTTCCACATTTGAAGCCTTTCTAAGCGCCACAGAGACCCTGATGAGGAGCGTGTTACTGTGACGCAGGTGAACTCACTGCTGCTGGTGTTTCTAGAAGGAGACCCGTCTTCAGGTCCTCCGCTCGGCTCTGCTGGATCCAGCCGATGGCTCTCTGAAGACGACCGCAGTCTCGAGTCCAGAGCCGGCTGTAAACGACTGTCTGGACTCGCTCTTCTCCGTGTTCTTCTCGTGTTCATCTCCCTGCGTTTGTCAGTCCTGGATCTGAAGATCTTTCCCTGAGGACTGGGAGAGCATCTCAACAACCGCTGCGGAGATCTAGAAACAATCAGCCATCAAACTACACCCTGCAGACACACCAGAGAAAAATGAGTTCTGAGGTTGCTAGGTGAGTGCTGTGATGTGCTCACTGGTTGCTAGGTGGCTGCTGTGATGTGCTCACTGGTTGCTAGGTGAGTGCTGTGATGTGCTCACTGGTTGCTAGGTGAGTGCTGTGATGTGCTCACTGGTTGCTAGGTGGCTGCTGTGATGTGCTCACTGGTTGCTAGGTGAGTGCTGTGATGTGCTCACAGATTGCTAGGTGAGTGCTGTGATGTGCTCACTGGTTGCTAGGTGAGTGCTGTGATGTGCTCACTGGTTGCTAGGTGGCTGCTGTGATGTGCTCACTGGTTGCTAGGTGAGTGCTGTGATGTGGCTAGGTGGCTGCTGTGATGTGCTCACTGGTTGCTAGGTGAGTGCTGTGATGTGCTCACTGGTTGCTAGGTGGCTGCTGTGATGTGCTCACTGGTTGCTAGGTGAGTGCTGTGATGCGCTCACTTGTTGCTAGGTGAGTGCTGTGATGCGCTCACTGGTTGCTAGGTGGCTGCTGTGATGTGCTCACTGATTGCTAGGTGGCTGCTGTGATGTGCTCACTGGTTACTAGGTGAGTGCTGTGATGTGCTCACCGGTTGCTAGGTGAGTGCTGTGATGTGCTCACTGGTTGCTAGGTGAGTGCTGTGATGTGCTCACTGGTTGCTAGGTGGCTGCTGTGATGCGCTCACTGGTTGCTAGGTGGCTGCTGTGATGTGCTCACTGGTTGCTAGGTGAGTGCTGTGATGTGCTCACTGGTTGCTAGGTGAGTGCTGTGATGTGCTCACTGGTTGCTAGGTGAGTGCTGTGATGTGCTCACTGGTTGCTAGGTGAGTGCTGTGATGTGCTCACTGGTTGCTAGGTGGCAGCTGTGATGTGCTCACTGGCTGCTAGGTGGCAGCTGTGATGTGCTCACTGGCTGCTAGGTGGCAGCTGTGATGTGCTCACTGGCTGCTAGGTGGCTGCTGTGATGTGCTCACTGGTTGCTAGGTGGCTGCTGTGATGTGCTCACTGGTTGCTAGGTGAGTGCTGTGATGTGACCAGGTGGCTGCTGTGATGTGCTCACTGGTTGCTAGGTGGCTGCTGTGATGTGCTCACTGGTTGCTAGGTGGCTGCTGTGATGTGCTCACTGGTTGCTAGGTGAGTGCTGTGATGTGCTCACTGGTTGCTAGGTGGCTGCTGTGATGTGCTCACTGGCTGCTAGGTGGCTGCTGTGATGTGCTCACTGGTTGCTAGGTGGCTGCTGTGATGTGCTCACTGGTTGCTAGGTGAGTGCTGTGATGTGACCAGGTGGCTGCTGTGATGTGCTCACTGGTTGCTAGGTGAGTGCTGTGATGTGCTCACTGGTTGCTAGGTGGCTGCTGTGATGTGCTCACTGGTTGCTAGGTGGCTGCTGTGATGTGCTCACTGGTTGCTAGGTGGCTGCTGTGATGTTCTCACTGGTTGCTAGGTGAGTGCTGTGATGTGACCAGGTGGCTGCTGTGATGTGCTCACTGGTTGCTAGGTGAGTGCTGTGATGTGCTCACTGGTTGCTAGGTGGCTGCTGTGATGTGCTTACTGGTTGCTACTGGTTGCTAGGTGAGTGCTGTGATGTGCTCACTGGTTGCTAGGTGGCTGCTGTGATGTGCTCACTGATTGCGCTAGGTGAGTGCTGTGATGTGCTCACTGGTTGCTAGGTGAGTGCTGTGATGTGCTCACTGGTTGCTAGGTGAGTGCTGTGATGTGACCAGGTGGCTGCTGTGATGTGCTCACCGGTTGCTAGGTGGCTGCTGTGATGTGCTCACTGGTTGCTAGGTGAGTGCTGTGATGTGCTCACTGGTTGCTAGGTGAGTGCTGTGATGTGACCAGGTGGCTGCTGTGATGTGCTCACCGGTTGCTAGGTGAGTGCTGTGATGTGCTCACCGGTTGCTAGGTGAGTGCTGTGATGTGCTCACTGGTTGCTAGGTGAGTGCTGTGATGTGCTCACCGGTTGCTAGGTGGCTGCTGTGATATGCTCACTGGTTGCTAGGTGGCTTCTGTGATGCGCTCACTGGTTGCTAGGTGGCTGCTGTGATGTGCTCACTGGTTGCTAGGTGGCTGCTGTGATGTGCTCACTGGTTGCTAGGTGAGTGCTGTGATGTGCTCACTGGTTGCTAGGTGGCTGCTGTGATGTGCTCACTGGTTGCTAGGTGAGTGCTGTGATGTGCTCACTGGTTGCTAGGTGGCTGCTGTGATGTGCTCACTGGTTGCTAGGTGATTTTTTGAGGTTGCTAACTGGTCCAAATCAAAAGAGCTCCATTATGACACTCATGTCGTGATATCTTTATGTTGTGGGCTGGTTGCTAGGCTGTTGTTAGGTGGTTTCTAGGGTGATTTTCAGTCCTCATGACTCGAAGGCCTCGTACAATATTAGACTGGCAGATATTTTCTCTGATAATTCTACTGAGATTAAAACAATGCTTGTTTTTATGATAAGAAATTGGGAGTGCTGATATACTAAAAACACATTTTGTGATTTTCCAAGACTCAACATACTGATGCGGTATGCTCTTCAATAAAAACATCTTGATTTCTGTGTGTGTCTAGCATTAAGTTAAGTTCATGTTTTAAGTCATGTTTCAGATCTTCTGTAATCCTCAAGTGCTCCTGGGCCCAGTTTTTCAAAAAATGTAATGTGGATCAAATTGATCCGGATTTGGAAATCCCATGTTTTGCTATCCAGGATCACCTGGGGTGTATTCCAGAAAGCACGGTTAACTTACCTTCAGCTAAACCCTGAACTTTGGGTTGATTAACCCCAAACCTTGCTTACTCAAGGTATGTGTTTCCAAAAACGTGTCCGGGAGTAAGTTCATTCAACTCAGAGTATATTCCTGGTTAAGAGTCAAGACATTCTCAACAGAGCGACAAATCTACGAGTCACTATGGAAACAGATGCTAAAAAAAAGCGCGCCATGCTGTTTCTTTCTTTCTTCTTCTTTCGTTCAATGGTCGTTTACATGCTTAGTGCACATCACCACCTAATTAATGGTTGTGCATTATTTTTTTTTCCTGTTTAATCTTTAATCCTTTAGAATATGGCTTATATTTTTTGTTTGATGCTAATTATATATTAAGTCACATCAGATATGTATTTTTATTATAGAAATACATTATAGAAAATGCCGATCCATGTGTGAGATGATAATATAAAATGTAATAAATATATATAATATAATAAATTAAACATTACCTTGTCATAGTGTTTTATAATTTATACAGATACTGTTATATATGCCAATAAAATAAATATAATAACCATGTTAGAATAATATATTACCTTATTTATTACTTATATTAGCGCTTTATATGTATGCATGCATGTGTATATATATATATATCTGTCACGTCCACTGAAGTCTGGTCAGTAGATCACGCATGCGCTGATGCTCTGAAGTGAACTAACCCTGGAACAGAAGCTGCTCCGGAGCAGGTTATCTTCAGAGAGCAAGTTACTATGGTTACTTACATACCCTGAAAGTTAGTTGCTATGGTTACTTACATAGCCTTAAAGTAAGTTGCTATGGTTACTTACATAGCCTGAAAGTTAGTTGCTATGGTTACTTACATACCCTGAAAGTTAGTTGCTATGGTTACTTACATACCCTGAAAGTTAGTTGCTATGGTTACTTACATAGCCTTAAAGTTAGTTGCTATGGTTACTTACATAGCCTGAAAGTTAGTTGCTATGGTTACTTACATACCCTGAAAGTTAGTTGCTATGGTTACTTACATATCCTGAAAGTTAGTTGCTATGGTTACTTACATACCCTGAAAGTTAATTGCTATGGTTACTTACATACCCTGAAAGTTAATTGCTATGGTTACTTACATACCCTGAAAGTTAGTTGCTATGGTTACTTACATACCCTGAAAGTTAATTGCTATGGTTACTTACATACCCTGAAAGTTAGTTGCTATGGTTACTTACATACCCTGAAAGTTAGTTGCTATGGTTACTTACATACCCTGAAAGTTAGTTGCTATGGTTACTTACATACCCTGAAAGTTAGTTGCTATGGTTACTTACATACCCTGAAAGTTAATTGCTATGGTTACTTACATAGCCTGAAAGTTAGTTGCTATGGTTACTTACATACCCTGAAAGTTAGTTGCTATGGTTACTTACATACCCTGAAAGTTAGTTGCTATGGTTACTTACATACCCTGAAAGTTAATTGCTATGGTTACTTACATACCCTGAAAGTTAATTGCTATGGTTACTTACATACCCTGAAAGTTAGTTGCTATGGTTACTTACATACCCTGAAAGTTAGTTTCTATGGTTACTTACAAACCCTGAAAGTTAGTTGCTATAAAGTTAGTTGCTATGGTTACTTACATACCCTGAAAGTTAGTTGCTATGGTTACTTACATACCCTGAAAGTTAATTGCTATGGTTACTTACATACCCTGAAAGTTAGTTGCTATGGTTACTTACATACCCTGAAAGTTAATTGCTATGATTACTTACATACCCTGAAAGTTAGTTGCTATGGTTACTTACATACCCTGAAAGTTAGTTGCTATGGTTACTTACATAACCTGAAAGTTAGTTGCTATGGTTACTTACATACCCTGAAAGTTAGTTGCTATGGTTACTTACAAACCCTGAAAGTTAGTTGCTATAAAGTTAGTTGCTATGGTTACTTACATACCCTGAAAGTTAGTTGCTATGGTTACTTACATACCCTGAAAGTTAATTGCTATGGTTACTTACATACCCTGAAAGTTAGTTGCTATGGTTACTTACATACCCTGAAAGTTAGTTGCTATGGTTACTTACATACCCTGAAAGTTAATTGCTATGGTTACTTACATACCCTGAAAGTTAGTTGCTATGGTTACTTACATACCCTGAAAGTTAGTTGCTATGGTTACTTGCATACCCTGAAAGTTAGTTGCTATGGTTACTTACATACCCTGAAAGTTAGTTACTATGGTTACTTACATACCCTGAAAGTTAGTTGCTATGGTTACTTACATACCCTGAAAGTTAATTGCTATGGTTACTTACATACCCTGAAAGTTAGTTGCTATGGTTACTTACATACCCTGAAAGTTAGTTGCTATGGTTACTTACATACCCTGAAAGTTAATTGCTATGGTTACTTACATACCCTGAAAGTTAGTTGCTATGGTTACTTACATACCCTGAAAGTTAGTTGCTATGGTTACTTACATACCCTGAAAGTTAATTGCTATGGTTACTTACATACCCTGAAAGTTAGTTGCTATGGTTACTTACATACCCTGAAAGTTAGTTGCTATGGTTACTTGCATACCCTGAAAGTTAGTTGCTATGGTTACTTACATACCCTGAAAGTTAGTTACTATGGTTACTTACATACCCTGAAAGTTAGTTGCTATGGTTACTTGCATACCCTGAAAGTTAGTTGCTATGGTTACTTGCATACCCTGAAAGTTAGTTGCTATGGTTACTTACATACCCTGAAAGTTAGTTGCTATGGTTACTTACATACCCTGAAAGTTAGTTACTATGGTTACTTACATACCCTGAAAGTAACCTCCGGTTTTGGAACCGAAAGCTGAGGTTATCCGCTCGCTTATACTCAAACATACCCGGGTATGTCACATAACCTGCTTTCTGGAATACACCCCTGATCCATCTTACTTTTATGACAGTTTTTTTAAAGGAGCATTGGATTGGATCACTGTGATCCAAATACCAAATACTGTTTACCAGAGCCTTAAATGGAACCAACAGTGTATCCTACTGGCTTAGCAAAGAACAACAGGTAGGCAAAATACCGGTGGCCACAAATAGCCATTGTTTGTTTCAATTGTAATAAACAGAAACATTTTACATTCCTTATTTTGTTATAATGTTAAATAACAAAACAAAAACAATACTAGTCAAAAATCATTTACAGGACAGATAGCAGCTCTTTCCATCAGTAGACATTGATTTTGTGATCATTCACTTAAAAAAACTCTCTGATTTTATTTGGTTGGAAAAATCACAACTGGATGCCCCCTTCTGATGGGATCAGGATAATCCTGGTTTTTGGATCAAATAGATCCCAAACAGAGTTCAAAGAATTGAAAAACCCAAAGGACAGGTTTGATCCAGACCCAATGTAAGATCGGATTACATGCTCTGATCTTAGTTCGGAATCACTCTTTTGCTTTTGAAAAACCCATTTCCAAGATTTGATCCAATCCGTGATCCGAAATCCCACTGGATTACTTTTGGAAAACTGGGCCCTGGAGACAGCTGTTCAAACGCCATCTGATCGGATTCTGGACATCTGATTGGATCAAATCTTGAAAATGGGTTGTTCAAAAGACAAAGAGGATTCTGAATTGGGATTAGATCACAAAATCAAATCTTGGTTTGATCTGGATTAAATCCTCAGTTTGTGTTGTTCAGATGGGCGGCGCTAGGGAGGGGCTAGCAGGTGCTCCAGCACCCCCAAGAAAAACTAAAGCACCCCATAAAAATGAAATAAAATAAAAACATTTTTTAACATAAATACTGCAATGCAATACAACGTGATTTCCAGTCGCACGTAATGTCAGCATTTTATTTTAAAAACGGATCGGTTTCTTGTGCCAAGGCCTGCCCCCGACTAAAGATTTTTCTACTCAAGTCGCACGTTTATATTAAATTGATTAGTATAATAACCTACTAAACCATCCGTTAATATAGGCATTTAGGCGTATTATTCCGTGCTCAAGCGCATGCATAAAGCTTGCAGCAAAGCACCGGCTAAAGTAATGATTACGAACGCATCGGAGGAAAAGAAGATTATTTATTAATAAACTAGTGCTTTCTCAGGCTCGCCATCTCCACAGTGGACGTGCCTTTAATAGAGAAATGCACCTATACGGACTACATAATCAGAAGATTTGTTTAATTGGTTTTCAAGCTTTCTGCAGATTTATGTATTATGTCTGTGAGCCGGTTCATTGTTGTGTCGCGCTCCATTCACGGAGACGGCATGAGACGACAGAAAGCACAGCCAAAAATGACGGGAGTATTTTAAGCTCTTTGCGCAGAAAAAATTAATAAAAAAATGACTGAGTGCGCGCCACCGTGTCATACAGTAAGCTAAGCGCGATAATACTCCCACACTCCTCATAAACATTTGAAATGCGCCTATATAGCGATTTTATTATTCATATTAAAAAAAATATAATAATAATAATAACCTGTTTTGGTCATATCGCCCAGCTCATTTTCATTGATCTAGCACCGCCTCAGCACCTGTTCAACATTATCTGGCGCCGCCCCTGATTGTTCAAAGCGTTTTTAATAAGAGTTTGATAAATAATAATAATAATAATAATAAAGATTATTCTGATCCCAGCAGAAGAGTGGATTCCGGGAATGTACTAAAACTTTAAAACTGGTCCAAAAATACAACATTCGTAACATGTAATATATCCCCAAATCTCTAAACAGCAAACAAAAATATTACATTTAATTAAAAAAAATATTAAATCACTGATTGTAAACAACATTGGCACAATAATCAGATATGGAGCAGTCAGAAGTAGTTATGCAATGCAAAACATTGGCATTTTTCTCCATCGTTATGTCCCTTTAGGTGCTCCGTACAGCACTATAATCCAGATTTCTGGAAAAGTGTGTATCTGGAATCCAGTTCTGCTTTGAAAAACCTGCATTAAAGTAAGATGGGTTACCTGAAAGCACAACATGGGATTCCCAGATCCAGCTCTTTCTGAACACCTGGCTCCAGGTGTTTGATCTGATAGATGGATCAGAGTCAGGTCATCCTAACACACCTGTACTGTTACTGTGAGAGAACTCACACACCTGATGCTGTCCTCAGACCCCGAGCACAGTCTGATAACACAAGCCCATCTCACTGAGTGTAAACAGCGGCTACCGAAGCTCAGAAACGCGCTGGGGTTGAACACTTCTGCTCTGCTGCTTCGGAGGATAACAACTCCTCTTCTTCGGTGTTATGGCGGGTAGCACCAACATTAAGGTGCATTAAGGTGCCACCTACTGTATTGGAGTGGGGACCAGAGTTTACCCATTTCAAGATAAAAAAAATAACAATAAATACCTCTAAATTCTCTTAATCATCTCTGTTCTCTTGTGATAAAGAAATAAACTCTCTAATCCATAAGTAACTATATTTTGAATATCTTTCAAACTTTCTAAGTTCATTTTTCATTATTTCTCGTTCATTAGTATACTTCTGACAAACACAAATAACATCTTCTACTGATTCAGTGCTCACATAATCCTGCTGGATGTTTATTTATTATTTTTTTATGGTTTTATTCAGCATAGTATGTCCAATCCTTAATCTTGTTAGAATATTTTCCTCACTACTTCTCATTGTATTTCATAAAGATAGGATAATAACTCTAGATTTCTGTGTTTTTAAAGCTCAGATTTATGAATAACCCATTTATGGAATATTGTGACTGAACATCAGTACTAATGCATTACTAACATGAATCTTGATCTCAACAAAACACTTCATATATGTCTCAAAACAAGCTTGTTTCATCAGAACACTATAGATTCTCATTCATACATTTAATTCATAACACACTGATCTAAATAAACACTAACAACGAGGAGCATTACTTATATGAACTTTTGAAGTGTGAATGATTTGTCATATAAGTATTTCATTATAGGATAAGAATAACATCTTTACATGTTACTGACTGTATTACAGCACAAAGAATGAAGGAGAAAAGCAGCTCTATATCTGTACATACCAAAAAAACATATACACCAACATTTACTAAATATAAAAAAGGAGAATCAATTCCTGAAGCAATAATTACTTAAAAATATATATATATATTAATAAAAAGTAAAAAAAAGAATCAATTCCTGAAGCAATAATTACTTAAAAAAAAAAATATATATATATATATATATTAATAAAAAGTAAAAAAAAAGAATCAATTCCCGAAGCATTAATTACTTAAAAATATATATATATATTAATAAAAAGTAAAAAAAAGAATCAATTCCTGAAGCATTAATTACTTAAAAATATATATATATATTAATAAAAAGTAAAAAAAAGAATCAATTCCTGAAGCATTAATTACTTAAAAAAAAAATATATATATATATATATATTAATAAAAAGTAAAAAAAAAGAATCAATTCCTGAAGCATTAATTACTTAAAAAAAAATATATATATATATATATATATTAATAAAAAGTAAAAAAAAAGAATCAATTCCCGAAGCATTAATTACTTAAAAAAAATATATATATATATATATATATTAATAAAAAGTAAAAAAAAAGAATCAATTCCCGAAGCATTAATTACTTAAAAATATATATATATATTAATAAAAAGTAAAAAAAAGAATCAATTCCTGAAGCATTAATTACTTAAAAAAAAAAATATATATATATATATATATTAATAAAAAGTAAAAAAAAAGAATCAATTCCCGAAGCATTAATTACTTAAAAAAAATATATAAATAAAAAGTAAAAAAAGAATCAATTCCCGAAGCATTAATTACTTAAAAAAAATATATAAATAAAAAGTAAAAAAAAAGAATCAATTCCTGAAGCAATAATTACTTAAAAAAAAATATATATTATATATATATTAATAAAAAGTAAAAAAAAAGAATCAATTCCCGAAGCATTAATTACTTAAAAAAAATATATAAATAAAAAGTAAAAAAAGAATCAATTCCTGAAGCAATAATTACTTAAAAAAAATATATATATATATATATATATATTAATAAAAAGTAAAAAAAAAGAATCAATTCCCGAAGCATTAATTACTTAAAAAAAATATATAAATAAAAAGTAAAAAAAGAATCAATTCCTGAAGCAATAATTACTTAAAAAAAAAATATATATATATATATATATATTAATAAAAAGTAAAAAAAAGAATCAATTCCTGAAGCAATAATTACTTAAAAAAAATATTAATAAAAAATATATAAATAAAAAGTAAAAAAAGAATCAATTCCTGAAGCATTAATTACTTAAAAAAAAAAAAATATATATATATTAATAAAAAGTACAAAAAAAGAATCAATTCCCAAAGCATTAATTACTTATAAAACACAAACAAAAACAAAAAGCCCATCAAAAGCAATCTAGTATAATGAGGTATGTACAGTATTGAGTGTGTGGAGTTTACAGTATGTTCCAGAGAGTAAAAAAGAGGCAATATGAGGAAAAATATATATATAGGTCAAAATATTGGACACATTACTATTTTATATTTTTGCAAGAAGTGACTTATAGTCATCAAGCCTACATTTTTTTGATCAAAAATGTAATATACTTTATTAATTTACTTGATTTACTTGATTTATTAGCAATGTTTTAAACCTGTGATCAGTCCCATGTAATTGTCAACCGATTTATGAATAATAACCGCTCCACATATTGTCCATTGTGCCAGATCGTGATTAGTTGGTGTATTATAACTACATGACTAATGGGCATTGATGAATTATGTAATATTCTAAAATATGATTTTTTATTATTATTGATGAAAAATGTTTATATTATTGTTTGGTTTATTTTTTTCCTTCCGTCGATCCACTCACTGAAAGAATCATATATGGCACGAAAGCCTCGGTTTCTGAACAGATCAAGTCGAGCAAAGCGCACGTAACCATAGCAACGCCTCAGATTGACAGATATGTAAAAATAAGCTTTTTGACTTTTGAGCAATTAGTTACTTTGTGTACAAATTGTCATGTTAATTAGAATTCAAATGCATTTTGTTTTATTGACCACAATATCATTGCTATTTGTCCGAGAGGGCACTTTTGAATAATTTCCCCTCCCCTCTGCACGTGCCTGGTGTGTTCTCTCTGTGTTAATGTTAGGTTTCTCTCACACAGCACAGGTGACCTGGAGACTGTAGTGAGTGTGAATATGAATGTGATGGACTGGTCATCTATTTATGACCCAAAGGCTCCAGCCTGCTCGTGACCCTATACAGGACCAGCGCTATAGGGAGAATGTATGGAATAAATGTATGGATGTTCAGTACTGTGAGGTTTTAGTCCTAACTCTCTCGGACACTCTTTATCCTCACCAATGTGTCTTTCTTGATCCATGTTTCCAAACCAAATCATTCCAAAGCCATCCATTTATCCAAAGATAACCAAAAAACAAAGAAAGAAAGAAGACGAGTAAAAGTAGGACATCTGGGTCGGCTTTCAGCTGAAATTGCATTCTTTGGAATAAGTATTATTCAATTTCATAATAAATATTCTGCTAAGATTTTATATTTCAATATAATTCCTGCAGAAATTGACAGACTAAAACTTTAAAACTGGTCCAAAAATACAATGTAACATGTAATATATTCCCAAATCTCTAAACAGCAAACAAAAATATTACATTTAATTAAAAAAAAATATTAAATCACTGATTGTAAACAACATTGGCACAATAATCAGATATGGAGCAGTCAGAAGTAGTCATTTGTGTAAATGCAATGCAAAACATTGGCATTTTTCTCCATCATTATGTCCCTTTAGGTGCTCCGTACAGCACTATAATCCAGATTTCTGGAAAAGTGTGTCTGGAATCCAGTTCTGCTTTGAAAAACCCGCATTAAAGTAAGATTACCTGATAGCAAAACATGGGGTTTCCAGATCCAGCTCATACTGAACACCTGGCTCCAGATGTTTGATCACAGTCAGGTCATCCTAACACACCTGTACTGTTACTGTGAGAGAACTCACACACCTGATGCTGTCCTCAGACCCCGAGCACAGTCTGATAACACAAGCCCATCTCACTGAGTGTAAACACTTCTTCTTCTTCTGATGTTTTTGGCAAACCAACTTAAAGGTGCATTACCGCCACCTACTGATCTGCAGTGTGCAGTGAACAGAGAAGGATATACTGAATACATTATTGAATACAAATTATTGGGTATCGTCCAGCAGTGCATTTGATTTCTTAGTTAATTAAAACACTGTCAATTAGACAAAAGTCAAAAGTTTTTTTGTTTTTCAAAATGATGGCATACGTGCATCTATGTATGCAGCACACACACACACACGCACGCACGCACACACACACACACACACACACTCTCACACACACACACACACACACACACACACACACACACACACACACTCTCTCACACACACACACACACACACACACACACAAACACTCTCTCCACACAACACACACACACAGCACCACGCACGCACGCACGCACGCAAACGCACACACACATGTTGGTTTTTGTGGTTTATGGGGACTCTCCATAGGCGTAATGTTTTTATACTGAACAAACTGTATGTGCTATTGCCCTACACCTACCCTACACCTAAACTTAGCCCTCACAGGAGACTGTGTGCATTACTTTAACTTTTCAAAAAAACAACCATTTAGTATGTTTTTTAAGCCTTTTGAATTATGGTGACATAGGCAGTGTCCTCATAAAATCACCTTCAAATTGTAATACCTCTGTCATACCCATGTTATTATACAAATTTTGTCACATCCATAAACCACATAAACAAACACGTACACACACCCACACACACACAACACAACTACACACACACTACTACAAACTCACATCACATACACACACATTACTCACACCACACTCACTCACCACACACACTAACAATCCCCACACACACACACACACTCACTCACACACACACACACACTACTCACACACACAGCACCACAACACACACACACACACTCACACACACACACACACACACACACACACACACACTCACTCACTCACTCTACACACACACACACACACACACACAAAACACACTACTCCCACACAACACAGCACACACACAACACACACGACAACACTCTCTCACACAACTCACACACACACACACACACACACAAACACTCTCTCTCAACACACACACACACACACAAAAACACTCTCTCTCACACACACACACTCACACACACACACACACACACACTCTCTCTCACACACACACACACACACACACACACAAACACTCTCTCTCTCACACACACACACACACACTCTCTCTCACACACACACACACCTTCCCCACACACACCTTCCCATTGTGCTGGAAGACTTATATTCATGCTACACATAGTTTATTAGGCTACAACAAAAATAATTTGAAGTGTTTATAATTTAATGCTTGTGATTGATTGAATATGATCTTTTAATGTGAATTAAACCTGTGGCACTGTAGTCAGCTCCTGCTCGTTTGAACCCACACTGAGTTTATAAAGGTGTCATGTATTTACATCAAGCACTGTCTTCACTGCGAGTCTCTGAGGGATGGATACTTCTTAGATTATATTTGTTAGCTAAAAGTTATATATACACAATCAGTTAAAGAATCTGATTATGATTGTGTGATACGTTTGACATACACTATATTGCCAAAAGTGTAAATGCAGACCTTGAGACTCATCACCAAACACCAATGACTTGTACATATGGGTTCAGTCATTTTAGACACTTACAAAACTGTTGCTACAGAGATGAAATACAATTTTTAAATACATGAATTATGTTCCCATCGTTGTTGCCACAGATTTGGAAGTGCATCTGTTCTAAAGAAGGGGGTGCCAATACTTTTGTCCATATAGTGTATGTACAAGTCATTGGTGTTTGGTGATGAGTTTTTGTCTCAAGGTCTGCATTTACAGTCACACCAGAGGTGTTAAACTGGGATTAGGACTTGGTTTTATGCAGACCAGTCAAGTTCTTCCACACTGACTCAATCAATCATTTTCTTTTTGAACCTTGTCTTATACACAGAGACATTGTCATGTTAGAATAGAAAAGAGTCCAAACTGTTGCTATAATATTAGAAGCACACAATTTCCTAGAATATCATTATATGCTTTAACATTAAGATTTGTACTCATAGAAATTACTAAAGTAGTCAAACCTGTTCATTAGAAGGGGTGCCAATACTTTTGGCAATATAGTGTATGTTCGTGTTCATGTGTGTACTGAGAACTGGAGCAAAGGAGCGGATCCCATCCACCCACGGCTTGAGTCTCAGAGCAAAGGCTAATTAAAGGACACCCTGCTGCTTCCTTCCAGTCAAAGCTCTGAATGCTGAGCTTGTGAAGTCCTGCATCACACTGGGACTAATGTATGTGAGCCGAGCATTTAATAGAGAGGAGACGGTTCAAACACCCAGATCAAAACCGAATATGTCTTATGAAATCTGTCCTAACTGAGCTTCATTTAGCACCATAGTTTCATGACATCCGTTGGATAAAAAGTGAACACAATAAAACACACTGGCACAATTTCAGAGGAGAGTTAACTATATAATGAAGGTAGATTTTAACTGAGAGCTAGTGTATGTTTTCAGGTCGTGGCAAACTATCACGTGCGTTTTTAATATTGTCATTTATTAATTGCATTAATTGCACAAGCTCCTGGCCAAAACAATGGTGAGTTTTTTTTAACCTTTTCCATTTATGCTGTTTCATGAATTTGATTATATTGCCTTTTAAAATTCATTAAAAAGCCCGAAATACATGTTTCAGTTTATATTGTATTTTTTAAAGGCTTCTCTCAATTCAGTCTCATAATAACAATAATATAATAATATTATATTATTTTTAATAATTAATATAATAATAATTATTATTATTTTATAATAATAAAATAATAAAAAAAATATATAAAATAAAAAAATAATAATAATAAAAAATAATAATTATTATATTATTATAATTATTTTATAATAATAAAATAAAAAATAAAAAATAAATAAAATAATAATAATAATAATAAATAATAATAATAATAAAAATAATAATACAAAAATAATACAAAAAAAATAAATAATAATAAATAATAAAATAATATATATAATAAAAAAATAAAAAAAAACTTAAAATCTTAAATCTTAAAACAGCATGTGACAACATGCCCCGATCACAGAATTAGCGTGTTTAGTAACCCGCATCACTTTCTAATAAGCAGTCTTTTGTTAATCTTAATGGCATGTGTCTATACATTAACTGTCTTGTTTCGATGTGTGTGTGATTGTGACTGACTCACGCGCTGTTTTCCCTTCTTGTGATTGTTAGAGGATCAAACCCAAAGCACACATTCTCATCGAAAGCATTTTATTGTACAACATTATACTCATTTATATGCTCTTTATCAATAGAACAAAAATAAATCATGAAATCATGTACAGCTCAAGTCATGCATGAATTAATCTAGCTACTGTAGAAAAATATTCCGGGCAACCTGTTTCATAATTTTGCGAAGATTGCCGCTGGAGATGTTCTCTGCTCGCATGCATTAGTGTTTCACACACACGCACACGCGCACGCGCGCGCACGCGCACGCGCACACGCACACACACACACACTCGCACACGCACACACACACTCACACGCACACACGCACGCACGCACACACACACACACACACACACACACACACACTCACTCACACACACACACACACACACACTCACACGCACTCGCACACGCACACGCTCACGCTCACGCTCACGCACACGCACACGCACACGCACACACAGCTGCTGTAGAGACGAGAAACGACGCACAACGCTTGATAAACATAATCGTGAAAGCGAGCAGTAAAACAAAACATGTTTCTGGATCAACATCCAAAAATATAGACTTAACCTGAAAAAAATGATACTAATTTTTTAAGGTAGTAAGTGCTTGCAAACAATTTATTTTAGCTACATTTAATTAACAAAACATGTTTAAAGTTAGTCAACTAAATGTGTTTATTTAAATGTAGCTAAAATAAATTGAATGCAACCAGTTACCTTAACAAATTAGTATAATTTTTAACGTGCTTTACTAGACTTAAACCTACACGAAAACTAACCATGATTTTATTGTAGTAAAAGTGTACAACCATGTTTTTCTGTAGTATTGATTAATATTTGTATAACCACAGTTTTACTACAAAAACCACGTTGGTTTATCAAAATGGTTAATTTGTGGCATGGAGTAACTATGTTTTTTGGTTTTATTTGTAGTAAAACCATGGTTATTTTTTTTAAGGGTAACTCTACCCATAATTTATTCCTAAAATCAGTGAAATGATAGCAGATTAACAATGGTGTAAAAGCACCTAACCCTGATTGTAAACCGAAACTGAGATTTCCTGAAAAGTTATCCATCGATTCTGATTGGCTGATTCCAGGATCAATAAGGATGTTGATCCAGGCACATGTTGCACTTGGGTGGGACACATCAAGACGGGTGTTTTCCATCAATCGGACGCCGTGGAAAGCAATGAACACGTACTTATTCATTCATGTTAACAGCCCAGCAAGCTCCCAGTCACTCCCGCTCCGTGAGCTCGTCCTCCAGCTCGAGGCGTTTGCCGGGATGCTGTCGCTTCTCCTCCAGGAGCTCCAGCAGGACGCGGGCGGGGTCGCAGCCGGTCTCGGTCCAGTCCTCGCACAGTCTCTTCCCGGGATGCTGGCGCTTGTCCAGGTCTGAGAAGTCTCCCTCCGCCTCCTGCGGCTCTCTCCGCCCGGGGTGCTGTCGCTTGTGGAGCAGCATCAGGTAGCGTTTGCCGGGGTGCTGTCGCTTGGAGAGCTCGGGCTCCTCCAGCATCACCCGCTCCAGAGACAGACGCTTCCCGGGGTGCTGCCTCCTCAGCCGGCCGCTGTCCTCCTCCTCCTCCTCCTCGCGCTTCCCGGGATGCTGTCTCTTCTGGAGGGCAGAAGCCTCGTCCTCGTAGTCGGTGTCCTCGCGTTTACCGGGATGCTGTCTCTTGCCCGGGTGCTGTCTCTTCTCCAGCCACTCCGTGTGTTCTCCTGGAGAGAGAGATGGAGGGGTTTACACACGCATCAGAACTTCTGTGACTCTGGGAACATTTCACGGAGAATTCAACATCACTGAAAAAAATGATTCATTGAATTTACTCAATTTTTTTAAGGTAAGTGGTTGCAATCAATTTTTTTGCTACATTTAAATAAACATTTAGTTTACTAACTTTCAACAAAATTAGTTTATTTAAATGTAGCTAAAATAAATTGATTGCAACCACTTACCTTAAAAAAATTGAGTAAATTCAATGAATAATGTTTTTCAGTGACAGTGGATCATTTTGTATGATTGGTTTATTTTGAAACTTTGGTTCTATGTTTCGTTGCATTCGTTGTGATTATAAATGTATCCAAACAATTAAAAATAAAAAAAAATGCACAATTTGTTTTTATTGTTAATTTGTTACATGCAAAAAAAAAAAAACCTTGTTAAAGTGTATTTATACTTTTAAGTACTGAGTAATATTAATGAACTAATTAACTAACTAAAGTGTTACCCAAAAGAAAATGTGCTTTTTGGTGTCCTTCTTACAGTATAATTATACATTTAAGTACTGAGTAATATTAATGAACTAATTAACTAACTAAAGTGTTACCAAAAAAAATTAAAAATTAACATGATTATTTTGCGGATTTTACAGTTTTCTACTTCGATATTGGGCTGAGCTATACATTACACCATTTAGTGGGTCTTATTAATACAAACATATTAATAAGAAAAAGTGTTATTATTATTATTATTCCTGTTATTAATATAAAAAAATGTAATAGTGATCGAATGAATGGGTAATATTGTGACAAAAATGATCGGACAATTAAACAAAAATAATCAGTCGTTAAAAGAACACGCTCTTATGTCGCAGCAGTAGTTGTATGAGAGTGCTGGAAGTCATTTCTAGCTGATCTGCTATGTTGTAACTCTTTTAAGTGAATGTGAGCAGACACCGTTGTTGTTGTTCTCGTCCTCCGTCTGTGTGAGAATGGAGCGGACCAGCTGGAGCAGCGGATCCAGAGACGGGTCACCCTCACCCGCCAGAGTCTGAGCCCGGGTCCCGGGGGACATGGACACCGTCAGAGAGGCCAAGATGAGCACACACGCCGCCCTCATGACAACCTCTGTCCTGCTCGACAAAACACATCAGAACAGGTGTGATCCAGACCAAACACAAACAACCTGATGCATGTGACAAGTAACACATAACAGAGAGTGTTGCCTGCATCCTCGTCTCACCTGGAGCCTGATGCACGCGGTCTGGTGATGCTGGATCAGTGGTAACTCCTCGCTCGTTTGATGTGTCTGACCCGTTCAGGCCGAGGTTAGTGGAGTGAAGCTCAAAGTCGCATGAATAGTTTATATAGGCGCTCTTCGCCCCCCCGCCGTGCGACCCTCTGACGTCATATCGGCGGATTCATGACTTTGATGTGACGCCACGCGCGGTTTGTCCTGAGGGGGGCAGTGTGCTGCCGAGACACAGATCATGTTCATTCATAAAACAGCGCTTCTTCTTTTTTAGTTTTTATTTGTGGCTCAGACAATAATGCATTAGGCAATACAATTCATATAGTTTAAAACATACACAATGGCATATAAAAATGTCTTTCTTTAGACCCCAATTGTATTTATTTGGAAAGGTATGTTTTCATCTATGGATAATTTTCATCCGCAGTCCATTGGCAGGTCACCATTAATTAATCTCCGTAATAAAATAACACAAAACAAACTGATACATGCATGCAATATAACATTTAAAAGCTGAAATGTAAAATTTCAATTCCAGATTTGTAGCAAATGTTATTGCTAAACCTCTTTATATGTAATATATTCAAATAAACGGCCACAGAAGGTGTGCCTTTATAAAATGTACTTAAAGATTTCATACTAACATTTATTGTTGCATATAGTAGTGGTTTTATATGGGCGTCACTAGACACAATTATAATTTACTTTATTTGTCAGTGTATTAATTTAGATTGATAATCCCGGAATAAAGAAATTAATCTATATGCAACAACCGAAAACAACTGACGCATGCGCGCAGAAATCCAATCCCGCGCCGCGCGCCTGTGTGTGTTTAACTGCACCGCGCGCAGCCTTCAGGTTCAGGTTCACTTTATTTGTACACATAATGTAGACTAGGTTTGCTGTGTTATGAGTTCTCACATCTTTCACATTTTACAGACACCACAAACATTAAACAACATATATGATAAAGTGCTTTAAAGTTCTTTAAAGTTCCCAGCATCACCAAAAACCGCCTGGACTAAAAACATTCAATAACTAATGCACAAATGATGTAAAAATTACATATATTAGTAATAAAAAATAATAATGTTCCTAAGACCTATCCTTATTCAACTGAGTGATAGCTGCTGGCACAAAGCTATTTTTATACCGCTTAGTTCTACAATACAGAAATACAAATCTAGGTCTAGACGCAGGGCCGTAGCTAGAGGATTGGGGGCCCCCTGAAAAAATATTGATGTGGGCCCCCCCCACACACACATATCATATACTGTACAATATACAAGCATGGAACCAAACTGCATGCTTTTTTTGTGGTTTTCATAATATCTCAGTTATACAACTAATACAATATTAGAATTATTCACAGAACATGGGCCTATATAGTATAATTCCTGGATTTTGTGGGGGCCCCTGGGCGGTGGGGGCCCCTAGAATTGTCACCACCTTTCACCCCACTAGCAACGGCCCTGTCTAGATGGCACAAGTCTAAATTCATTGTTCAAAGGATGAGTGTCATCATTTAGAATTGAGTTAGTCATCCGCCTTTCACGCAGAAGGGTCGGCAATGCAGTAGTTGAGGTGGGCTATGAAAAAATGACGAGACCGGTGCTCAAAGTAGGCTGGCACGCACCTGTAAGCCGTAGTAGCACTTTTATACTTTAACCCTTAGCGTACCATTACATTTTCTTCTCACATGCTGCCTTGTGCACTCGCAATTTCCACCGAGGGGGATCCTCCCAGCCCCTGAACACAACTTCCCTTGCAGTTTTGTGATTAACAAACTTCATACTCAGCCATCATTGCACCTGTCCTGACCTACATTTCACTACTGATTATACCCTGTATGATTGTGTATGTGACAAATAATAAAGAACCTTGAACCTTGAACCAGAGTCAGGTCTCAGACATCAGATGAAAAGCATTAAATCCCAGGAAAACCTCTGTCAAATCTGTGGAATTGCAGCCTATTACAGCAAAAATAAACACATTTTTTTGTGTTCTCTAGAATTGTCTTATGAAATTAATATTTATTTATATGCAAAAGATTTCTTCTGAATAGAATTAGAAAAACTGAGCATATCACACCAGTCCTCAGGTCTTTACATTGGCTTCCAGTTACATTTAGGATTGATTTTAAAGTATTATTATTTGTTTATAAATCACTCAGTGCAGATGTGCTTACTGAATATGAACCTAACAGATCATTAGGAACATGTCAGTTAGAAATGCCAAGGGTTCACTCAAAATAAGGGGAGTCTGCTTTTAGCTATTATGCCACTCATAGTTGAAACCAGCTTCCAGAAAATGTGCAAGTTTAAGTTCAAGTTCCAGTTTTATTTTCATATGCATTGATTGCCTTAAAACATGTTGAGAATGTTCATGTGAAGTATGATGACACTTGAATAAATATGTTCATAAAGCGTTAATGGATACATTTACTTTCCCTAGTGCTTGTTGCAGTGTATGAATAGTGGGTTACACAAGTTTGTATAGTTCATTGTGTTGTACACTTATTGCACGCAACTGGCTTTCAAGAAAGAAAAGTGATATGAGTAATGGGGGGGGGGGGCTGTGCCCCAGTAGAGCTTTCTGTCTAGCAACGCCCCTATATAAGCAGTATAGCATAGTCAATATGTTTTCAACGATTCCTATATTTATACTTTTTGAGCTAAAGTAATACTCCAATGACTTGAGTAGGGCTGAAACGATTAGTCGACATTATTAACAACATTGACAATAAAAAATTGTCAACAAATATTTTTATTGTCGTGTAGTCGTTTGAACTAATATCACATAATGTAGTAAGAGCCTGCAATAATGCGGTTTGACCAGTGTGGCACTGTAGCACAATACTGTAATTCAGCCCTCCTGGATGCAATTCAAGAGAAGACGACGCAGCGCTTCAGAGCAAATGCAGCCGAACCTGAAGTCAAGTCAAGTCACTTTTATTTTATAAAGTGCTTTTAACAATACAGATTGTGTCAAAGCTGCTTTACAGTATTAAATAAGAAAATAGTGTGTAGTAATGCAAAAGGACAACAGTAAACACTCAGTTTTCAGTTAAAGGCATTTCATTATTGAATTCAGTGATGCCAACGTCCAGCTCAGTTCAGTTAAAAAAGTTTCTGTTCAATCAAGTCGACGATGTCGCTGGAAATTAAGTGTCCCCGACTAAGCTAGCCAGAGGAACCTAAACTCCATCAGTGACAAAAATGGAGAAAAAAACCTTGGGAGAAACCAAGCTCAGTCTCTGGCCAAACGAACCAGCAGATTAATTCCAAGCTGCAGCAAAGTCAGATTGTGCAGAGGACTCATCTGGTTCCTGTGGACATGTGCCAATGGACATCTAGGTGTCCTGGTCTCCGCTGACGTTCAGGGCTGTAGAGGTCATCTCTAGGTGCTGATCCACCATCTGATCTGGATATGGACTGGATCTGGGTGGCTACGGTGACCTCGGAATAAGAATGAAACAGACTAATATAAGCGTAGATGCCAATCTTCTTATGATGTAACAAGTACATCATGTGTTATGGGAAGTGTTCCCGGTTCCGGTTGACCTAATTAATGCAGCCTAACAATCCTTTAACGTATCTGAATAATATAATTGTGTTAGGGTGTTATGTGTACGCCAGGTTAAAGAGATGGGTCTTTAATCCAGAATTTAGCAGTAAGAAATTTCTAGTCATCCAGTTTTTTTATATCAACTATGCATTCCATTAGTTTTGCAAATTGGTATGTTTCGTTAGACCACAAAGAAATATAGAGCTGAGTATCATCAGCATAACAGTGAAAGCTAACACCATGTTTCCTGATGATATCTTCCAAGGCTAACGTAAAGCGTGAAAAGCAATGGTCCTAGTACTGAGCCTTGGGGTACTCCATACTGCACTTGTGATTGGTATGACACCTCTTCATTCACTGCTACGAATTGATGAGTCAGATAAGTACGATTTGAACCATGCTAATGCACATCCACTATTGCCAACATAATTTTCTAGTCTATCCAAAAGAATGTTGTGGTCGATAGTGTCAAACGCAGCGCTAAGATCGAGTAGCAATAATAGAGAGATACAGTCACGATCAGATGATAAGAGCAGGTCATTTGTAACTCTAATGAGAGCAGTCTCAGTACTATGATACAGTCTAAATCCTGACTGGAAATCCTCACAGATACCATTTCTCTCTACGAAGGAACATAGTTCTGTCATGACAACTCTTGGAGGATTGGGATGGTAATGTACATGTGCGAAACTTGCTACTGCCAATACATCCACAACATGCTGCTGTGAGCATGTAAGAAATACTGCTGCACATATAACATACATGGAATAACCCCCATATAGCATGCATGAATCACCTCGTAGCAGATCTGGGGAATGTGGAGGGTTTCTGAAACACGCTGCAACAGCAAGCACTAATCATATACTTGAATGTTGAGCAGCAAGCTCATTGGCTACCAATACAGGAGAGAACCAATCAGCTATGTCAGATTGAGTTCGACCTATCGGACTGCGCCATCTAGAGTTTCATGCCAGAACTTTGTATTTGTGAGGATACTAACTTTTCTAGTATCTTTGACAGAAAAGGGATTCGAGATTGGTCTGTAATTAATTAATTATTTGGGGTCAAGTTTAATAACAGGCTTAATAACAGCCAGTTTGAAGGTTTTTTGGGACATATCCTAATGACAATGACAAATGTATAATTGTCAGAAGAGGATCTATGACTTCTGGAAGCACCTCTTTTAGTAGCTTAGATGGAATATGGTCTAACATACATGTTGTTGGTTTAGATGCTGTAACATGTTTATACAATGCAGCTGCCTAGCTGTGTTTGGATGAATATGTAAATATATGCTGTACTTATAACAAAATAAACACAACATAAACTGACAGTTGTGAGAAAGCAGCAGTTAAGAAAGCATCTGATTACAGCGATGTTTGTTCAGTACTCCAGTAAAGTCCAGTCACGTCACATTTATTTATATAGTACTTTATGCAATAGATAGCCTTAAATCAAGCAGCTTTACAGCATTAAACATGAAAAGCCAGAGTCAGTGTCGCTTTCAGTTAGAATTGCAACTTGATTTTCTGTTATAACGCAGCGCTCCAGTGTGGAGCTAGCTAATGATAAAATCTTTTTACTAGTGGAAAAAATATTACTTTATTAAAGTGATAGTTTGGTTTACAGAGATCAAAGCTTGATCTAGCTCAGGACTGTTTTGATTATCATAACCCTATAAGGTATTTTAAGAGGGATTATGTTATGAATAAAATAGTTTATCCAAAAATAAAACATCGTATCAATTACCTTTAATTTGTTTCTTATCCATATGACTGAAAGAATAAGGTGGATACATAATTAATTACATAATATGACTATCAAAAGCTGAAGTGATTACCTTTATTTATTAGTTAGAATATGTATAACTCAATATTTTAACTAATTGCAAAAGCTGAATAATCAAAGTCTACTGAGTAATCAGTGAAATAATCGACGATTAGTTGATTAATCGTTCCAATAATCGTTAGATTAATCAATTATCGAAATAATAGTCTGTTGCAGCCCTAGACTTGAGTTGCTATGTGCAGTATATAACCAAAGCACACTGCACAGAACATAATGGCCACAAAATGTATTTGTACACTTTTGTATATTGGTCACACATACAAATTTCAGAGTGTTATTGCATCAGATAATAAAACATCAAACCAATCTTCTAATGCAGGGTTTCCCAAAGTGGGGTTCGCGAACCCCTGGTGGTTCATGAGGGAATTGCAGGGGGTTCGTGAGTTGGTACAGGGTGTGAGTGTATACCATTAGCCAATTAATAATAATAAAAAAATAATATATATATTTTTTGAAAGTTTTTGCAAATAAATGTTACAGGTTTATACAATTGTCATGTAAATGTAAAATCTTAAATGTATAAAAATAATTCTCTTTTTGGAAAACCCTGTATTTAAACAATTATTGTGGAAAAAAATGTAATACATTGTAAATTAAAGTAATATGATTTTTTATAATTTTCTGAGTGTAATAATAACAATAGCTATATAAATATTGCTGAAATTTAAAACTGATAAAAATAAATGTTTTTAAAATTAAACATACAAATGTGACATTAAATTATTGAAATATTTACTTAAAATATCAGGGGGTACTTTAAGTAAATAATTTATGTCAAAGGTGTCCTACCAGAGCAACCACTGCTGTGGTTCATCACATTTCTGTAACTAAACACGTTCCACTGTCTCATACAGTAGCATAATAGAGTTTAATCATTCATCATTGCATGTGTTTCTCATGCTTTTTGTAGACTGGGCTTCATACTGCATATCCAGTCAATGGGACAACTTTATTTTATTGTGAACTGTGGTATAAATGGTCATAATACTATGGTAGTTTTGTTACTTTTTTGAATGTGGAGTGTGCCTAACACACTCTTAGTGATTGACGTGTTTGTGTCCCGTAGCTGGCATTGCTAGATTACATGACGTTGAGTCTGAGCTGAGTGTTGCGTCACTTTGCTGAAGAAGCCTTAATTTTCTTTCAGAATTACAATGAGGAATATAATGGGCCGGGAACTGATGGGTGACCGACGTCTCATTCTTAAAGCAATCATCATTCTGCTGGGCTTCCTCTAAGCCTCACTGAGTTCATTATGCACAGCTCACATCATCTCAAAATCTCCACAAACTCTCGTACAGTCGGCCAGCTGATGGGAATCACCGTGTAATGGAATAAATCAGGTCTCTTTATGCGCTGTCATGTCCAATACTTCAGCTGTCAGTAGCAATCAGTTCATATGGATAGTGGAAAAAAGATGAGGAATTAATTGGTTTACATTTTAGGAGGACTTCTTGTGCATTAGATGACATGAAACAAAGAAATCAGTGTCCCTCACCGAAACAATAAACCGTGAAACATGATCATAATCGTGATCGGAAACATCTGCGACAAAGAGTTGCTGAACTAACGTTCAAAGTTTGACTTGAAAAAAGTTATTGTTATAGTTCAGCATGTTTTCTAGAAGATGATTGTGGCTTTCCACACCTACTCTTGAATTCTGCGCCTTTTCGTTCTGTGAAATAGTCACCCTTTTGTGTTCAGAAAGGGCCAACACACACACACACACACACACACACACACTCACACACACACACACACAAATCACTTATAACAGTGCAAATGAGCTGACAAGCAGATCTGACCCAAAAGGCCATGCTGTCAGACACTGTCAGGCTATAATTACTGCATGAACGTAAACACACACACACACACACACACACACACACACACACACACACACACTCTTTAATAGTGTACCCAGAACATCACATTAAAATACAGTCAGCTTATTAATTTGCACAAAACTCAAAGGCAAGCCAAGAAATACTGGAGGGTGGAAAAAACTCTTGTTCAGACATAATGATCAGTGTATGTTTAGTTTTTTCTTTGGGCGTTTAATGGCTTGGTCTTAGTAGTGAAGATAACTTGCGGATGTAGAAACTGATGCTCTGGGTTGTTGTGGGAGTGTGTATTTATGTGTGTGCATGTACATGTCCTTTGGCAACAATATAGTAAACATGAAAAATGTTTTTCTCATATTTTGATTATGCAGTGTTCAAAAATCACCGTGATGCAAAGATGTTTCTCAAACATGTCTTTCAATGGTTTGGAAAGAACATGTATCCTGGTTTAACACTTGAATCTAACCACTTTTTTGTTTATTATGGAGCATCAAATAGTTATTTAGTAAGATTCTCTAATAGAAAGTACTCAAACTGTTTAACTGATTGTCATAGGACTATTTTTACATTGTTTTTAAGAGTTATAATTAATGGTTTCTTCTGGTTAAACTGAAACGATTTTAAGCATATACATCTGAGTTTGCTGAATATGAATAATACTATGACATATTGCTAAAAATAATATTACTGCCAGTGACTTCACGACCAAATTTCACATTTAATTGATTTTTTAATTAATCTGATCTGATCTGGGGCATCTCACAATACAACAGTTTTAAAGAATGACATCCATGTTTGATGTATTATTTTCATATAAACAAAAAACAGAAGAGTTATTATATAATTTAACCATTGAGCATGATTGGTTATTCATTGTTTCTGTAAAACGACTAGCAATAAATAGGTCTGATATTAATAACTTGCAATGTTAATAGTTTTCACAGTATTAACATTGTGAAGGAATAGGGTGCAACGGGGCTAAAGGCACACCTTAAGAAAAAATGTGCTATTCACCGTGCCTAAAATTTATAATTGCAGAAAAAATATATACGTTTGAAATAAACATTAATGGAGCAACAGATTTTGTGTGAAAAAAAATCATTCAAGTTGTTTATTTTGTTTAAAAATCTTATAAATGTATGAGGTGGCACTTCAGCTAAAATAATGTCTAAGTTAATACTTGTTCAAAACATTCACTTTAGCAAAGTTTGTACTATTTTCTGATTATTTTTAAAAATAAAATAATTAATTTTTGTTCAATACATTTAATGTCATTAAATTGTTAATATAAAAATACATTTTAAAATACAGAAACAAAATCATTTTAATAAGTAAAGATTCTGAAAACATTGAAGGAGATCCAATAATAAATTAATATATATTTACAGTAGTAACAACAAATGATATGTTATTATATGATATGATTTTTAAATATGATGGTTTCATTCTAAACATGGTGATTATCTCTAATATGGACACCCGGCATAATATATGATATTTACCATCTGAATCTAACCATGTCAACAAATGGAAAAGTCAGTGATCTATTAATTATCATGTTAATAACTGTGTGTTTAGCCCCAACAGCAGTGGCGCTTTTACCCCAAATACCATACTTTTACACATTCTTTCGTTGTTTAAAAACTGTTGCTTTAATTATCTTAAACAAAACTGAAAATTGTTAAGAAGACCTTTGTTTCAAAGTATATGCATTAATTTTATCGATTCTCATTTGCTACTTAAATCTACAACATTTTTAGAAAACACAAAATATTAGATCAAGTAAGCACAGAATAATCTTTGCACTGCTGTGCATCAAGGATCAGCCAAATTTGCAGGTGCATCTTGAAAAGCAGATGTTTTGGAAAGTGCTACGCCATGTTTTTGTGCCATCTAGTGGTTTAGATGAAAATAACATCAAAGGTGCCTTTAGCCCTGTTGTACACTACCTCTCTTTCTTGTCTGAGCTGTCAGCTGCTTACTCTCTCATGTTAATGCTGGGCAGGTTGTTGGGCTCATGAATATTAAACATGTTGTCTTCGTTCTGCAAAACTGATTTGCTGAATCAAAATGCAGGCAGTGCCAATGGCCTCTACAATATACTTGCATAACGCATTATAAAAAACCTTATAATATGTAATATAATCTCATAAATAATCATAACAACACTTATAATACATTATAATATGTATGTATTTGTGGTTATAACTTTTAAGATTATAATGATTTTGTAACACACATGATATGATGCTAAATTCAGATGTAGTAAGGAGAAAAAAGACTGCATATATACAGGACTGTTTTCCATGCAGAAATTGTGCCGCATGCCAGAATTTAGTGAAGTGTATAGAGTTTATGAGTCCAGTAACACGGAAATGTTTTAAAATTAAATCTTGTAAATGCAGACCTTGAGCCAAAAACTCATCACCAAACACCAATGACTTGTACATATGGGTTCAGTCATTTTAGACACTTACAAAACTGTTGCTACAGAGATGAAAATACACTTTTTAAATAAATGAATTATGTTCCCATCGTTGTTGCCACAGATTTGGAAGTGCATTTTTCTGTTCTAAAGAAGGGGGTGCCAATACTTTTGTCTGTATAGTGTATGTACAAGTCATTGGTGTTTGGTGATGAGTTTTTGTCTCAAGGTCTGCATTTACAGTCACACCAGAGATGTTAAACTGGGATTAGGACTTGGTTTTATGCAGACCAGTCAAGTTCAAGTGGCAGTACAACAATTTGAAGTTGAGCGTAAAAGCTGTTTTTTTGTAATCATGTTCATTTGTTTGTTTCAGTTTTTACATCTGATGTCTTCATATGAAGACTATGTTGATGAGGAAAATTGACCCAATAAACCATCAGTCAGTAAACCAAAGAACTCTTGTTCTCAAGTGTGAAAGAAGTACGAAGTCACCGTTCATTGTGAGAAAGATACAAAGATGGACCCAGCCAATGGTGATGCAAGTCTTAGAGTTCTGGTAGACCTTATTATAAAGCATTACATGTTCCAGCAACTTAAGAAGAAGGAGAAGGACATATCTTTATTCAGAGACATCTATACAAGTTGAACAGCAGCTACAAGAAGGATGCAGTCAAGTTCAAGTAAAGGTACCTAAGATGGTCTAAACATTGTTAACTGCTGAGACTTAAAGTATTTAAAGGGATAGTTCACCCAAAAATGAAAATTACTCCATGATTTATTCACTCTCATGCCATCCATTCTTTGAGAGTCAGATCAGATAAAAATAGCTTTGGCTGGCTTATTCATCCCAAGAGTGCCCTTGGTTTTGGACTCTATACTGACACCTGTCGGCCTGGATGTATGAAGATAATTTTCTAACCACTGCCGCTTCACAGAGAAGCTATTTGTTTATCTTTGTTTTGTTTCTATTTCTCTACGTTTTTCTCTGTTTTGTACTATACACATCCATTACGGACATTCAGTCTTGACAATCATTTGTGTGTTAAAGGGGTCATTGGATGCAAAATTCACTTTACAAATTGTTTGAACATAAATGTGTGTTGGAAGTGTGTGTACACATCCATCCTATAATGATAAAAATCCACCCAGTGTTTTTTTAAATCCCCTTTCTCAAACCAGGCTGTTCTGAGATTCCTGTCAGAATGATGTAGTTCTGTACAGGCCCCTCCCACGAGAGTTGATTGACAAGAACGTCTTACCTTAGACCCGCCCTGAGTGAGCTGAAAGCTGTCCGCCTCCGGTGCAGGGGAAGACAAGATGTCTCCGATTAAGCGATTGAGGTGTTTTGTTGTTGGATAATGAACAAAATGCAGCGGCTAGAGTCCTTACCAGGTCAAGAAAATATGATCATATTACCCCAATTTTACAGTCTCTGCACTGGCTACCTATTAAGTACCGTATCAGTTACAAAATATTATAACTTACCTATAAGGCCCTAAATGGTTTAGCTCCTGCGTACCTAACTAGTCTTCTATCTCGCTACAATCCATCACGCTCCCTAAGGTCATAAAACTCTGGACTCTTGGTAGTACCTAGAATAGCAAAGTCCACTAAAGGAGATATTTGGCTCCCAAACTCTGGAATAGCCTTCCTGATAACGTTCAGGGTTCAGACACACTCTCTCTGTTTAAATCTAGATTAAAGACACATCTCTTTAACCAAGCATTCACATAATGCATCTCATAATCTTGTACTGCAGTTATATCTGATCAAACGCACATTATTATTCTTTAGCTTGGGTTGAACAAATAATTTTTGCTTGAATGGAACAACAGCTACGCTAATTATGTCTCTTTGTTTCTCTGTTTCTGCCACGGGACTAAGAATTACACAAGCTTCAGTCTGGATCCAGCCCTTAAATGATCTGAGATGACCAAACACCTGAGAAGAGATGATGCCGACCCCTCGGAGGACCTCAGAGGATGCCAACCTCTGATCCCCCAACAACATGCAGAATTAACAAATTTTGCCTAAGTTAATATATTAAGTTTCTACAATGTATATATATATTGTAGAAACTTAATTTCCTGTAAAGCGCTTTGCAACGATTGTATCGTAAAAAGCGCTATAGAAATAAACTTGAATTGAATTGAAAAATATAGCAGTCTCATTTACTCCCGACATCTGAGCCGCTGAAGACGCAGAGGATTAACGTTAAAAGGCTGAAGTTTACAGTTTGCTCATCATCCCACGGAAGAGAGGGGCGGAGTCAGCAGAGCTCATTAGCATTTAAAGCAACATGGACTAAAAAAACGGCTTGATGAAAACAGAGCTGATTTTGACAGGGTAAAGAAGGTGTTTTTTAAACTACCATTGAGAAATTTTAACCAAAGTATGTTATAGACTTTTCATTAAGACCCTAAAGAATCATATCAACTTGTGTAAAATGGGCATCCGATGACCCCTTTAATTGTGTTGTTACGAGGCTGGCTGCTTTGTGACTGGACGGGTGAGTGGTCTCCCTGCAGCTGTGACTTGTGTGCGTTCACGCTTGATCCTTGATCCGTGTGTGGGAGCTGCTTAGGTCATTGCAGCGTGTCTAGACTTTGTGATTTTCCACTTACGTCTGATGTGAGTTTTAATGATATTTTAATGATGTTTTTCAAAAATATGAATCCCTTTACGTATACAACTTTTAATGAGCAAAATAATTCCTGAACGCACCTTTAAGGTGAAAATGTTACAAATGTTGACTATTTCCAGTGTATGTATCTATTTCTATAGAAGTCTAAAAAAGGGAGAAGACTTTGATACATTTGGATACCCAGTGCTTTATTTTTTCCACAGTAAGTTCTCTGGAAGTTTCTAGACGTCACCAGACACTCCACATGCGTAAGATACAAGGACAAGAGAAGACAGCTTGGACTTAAACAGCCTTTCCTGACTGACAGACCATGCCGGCTGACACACACTCTTAGCATAAACTGCTTGTTATCCAGGAGATTTCTCTCCAGGTGAGAAGCATACACCCTCCAATAAATAAAGCTGCTGCTTGCGTTAACACAGAGTTTAAATATATGCCTTTGACTGATTCAAACACCCCCCCCCCCCATCACGAGCATAAGCCACTCTCCTGTGATTTCTCCTGACACTTCCCTGACAGGGGTCACCATGGCGATGTGTGATTGACACCTGCAAGGCGGGGTCCGGATGCTGTTTCTGCAGAGGTCAGGAGGTGATGTACTGTGACATGAGTTGAGTCACACACATGCCAACATGAGTCGTGACCCAACCACAGATCCACTGCCACAAAGACAACAGTTTGTGGCTGAAAAAGAAGAGAATATGAAAGCATGACGTTATGCTAGATATGGAAGATTAAATTCCACAAAATAGATTCATGCACATTAACACATTTCAAAGCAACAGCTATTGCTCTGGATTTCATTCTGCATGCTATTTCATTAACAGTGATTTTATTAACAACAATTTGGACTTCATTGACAGCCTGACAAATACTAAATATACTATACTTTCCAAATATACAGTCTCAGAAATAAAGGTACAAAAGCTGTCACTGGGGCGGTACCTTTTCAAAAGGTACATGTTTGTACCTAAAGGGTCCATTTCGGTACATATTAGTACTTAAAGTTTACATATTTGAACCTAATAGGTACAAAAGTGTACCTTTTGAAAAGGTACCGCCCCAGTGACAGCTTTTGTACCTTTATTTCTGAGAGTGTACACTAAATACGGTAGCAACATTTCAGCTTTTACGGATTTCACTTAAATTAACATTTAAAAACTGTATTTCACTAACTGATATAATGTTGATATAACAACCTATTGAAGTACTGAAATCAGTTTTGTACCTTTGTAATACGCTGATAACCACTAAAAGCAGGAGGTGATGAGAAAGTCACATGATGAAATAAAGCCCATCACAAGCAGCTTTTAAATAATAACATATATAGAAGAAGCACAGCGTCATTCACACAAACACTAATCACCATCATTGTGATATCAAACTGAAATATGCAATAAACATTAATTTAACAACATTAGATGTAACATACAACCCTAATAAACATAACTGATAAGAAAAAACTAAGAAACAGTTATTAAAAAAAACAAAAAAAAACATCAAATGTGAAACGTAACGCAGGGAAATTTACGGTTATTCACTGTAAATTATACATTATTTTTCTGTCCCAAAAAACATTACCGTAAAATTACATGTAATGTCCAATGCAGTTTTTCACCGTATATAGTAAGTGAACTTACCGTTAACCAATTAATAGGTTTTACTGTAGCAGTATTACCGTTTTTACCGTTAAAATCATGGTCATTATTTACAGTGTACTTTATGTAATAACTATACTACTATGAATTTACTAGTAGTACATGGTTACTCTTTATTTTAAGGTGTCCTTGTTACAGTGTAATTATACATTTAAGTACTAAGTAATATTAATAACTACATGTACTTACTATATGGTTAGGGTTTGGTTTACAGTTACTTGCATGTAATAATGCATAATTTATTGCTGTTACAATAATAAGTACATGTAACGTGTAACAAGGACACCTTTAAATAAAGTGTTACCTTGTACACTTATATGTGTGCTACTTCAATACTTCTTGGGACTAAATTGGCCCACTTTTTATTGATTGTTTCAACCACTTTTTGTGTTTTGTATGACTTGTACATGTGAGAAATTTAGTCACAATATCAGAGCCCATCTCCTAGAATCACAATCAGTCCGATCACAATTGCGACTGGGTGTAAACCATGATCTGCGTGGCCTGATCACTTGTGATCAGATCATCTGAGATGAAACCAGGCCTCAGAGCTTCAAACAGTGATATCTCTTACCTCACAGTTTCCAATCTAAAATGAACCTCTGCACAGTGAATATCAAGTTGTCTCTCAGAACCGATGCCTAAATACTCACCATGGCACAGGCATAAATGCATAACCCACCCACATACGCTCCAACCCTGAAGATAACACACACGCACACCCTTGAAAGAGTTTGTCTGTGTGCGTAAGCATCTCTCCCATCAGCACTTTGTTCCAGCAGAAGCATGGGGTTGTCTCCATGACGACAGCATGGACACAGGGGTACTGGTTGCTATGAAGTTGCTAATACTAGTTTCTTTAGGGACCGCAGTTCCAAATATTCGTGTGCTTCCAGAGGGTAATGTTCACATAACTACCCGATTCCTTCATCATATGAGGTGCGTGTTAAATGTTAACCATCAATTACAAACATTAATTTAGCTCCAAGCTCTCAATCTCTCTTTTGGAACAATAAAATGTGAAATTGTAAATTTAGAAAACAGAAAGTTCTCACTCTGGATTCTAAAATCCATGAATGTGGAATGTTGCTACTTTGCTTGACTTCAGGATTTGTTCTTCAGAAAACATTTTCAACAGTGACGGCATGGTATTGAGATTCAAGGGACTCGTACGCAACTATTAAACATGGTGCAAACGTTCCCTGATGCTCAAGATGCTCTGATCATCCAGGTACTGGCACACACATTTTAATAGATTTATTGACTGAACATCGGCCCCTCTTGTCTCTCCGGTCGTCCAAACAGAGATTATTATGCAAAGTCGAGGCTGAAATGCAGGGCTGACCGTGCTTTCTCAATTGCTGCCCCTAGATTGCTGAATGTTTGCCCCTCTGTATTAGATCTGCACCTTCACTATCTGTTTTTAAATCCATGTTGAAAACTTACCTTTTTGATTTGGCGTTTTATCAATGAGAACTTTCTACTGTACCGTTTCTTTTAGTACTGTCTAATTGAAATGTTTTTATTGTGCAGCACATTGGTCAAACCATGGTTGCGTTTAATAGTGCTACACTCTTAAAAATAAAGGTGCTTAAAAGGTTCTTCACAGCGATGCCATAGAAGAACCATTTTTGGTTCCACAAAGAACCATTCAGTCAAAGAACATCTCTTTCTTACCTTTTTATAATCTGAAGAACCTTCTTTCACCACAAAGAAGCTGATTAGGTTCTTCAGATGTTTGATGACCATTTAGACAAAAAGGTTATTCTATGGCATCATGAAGCACCTTTATTTTTAAGAGTGTATATAAATACAATTTGACATTGGCATTGACACACTGTTCAAATGGATGGACACTTAAATTGTGCAAATTCATCTATTATTTTATCTTGTGGTCTCTATGTAAACATCTGTTGTGTGAAATTTTATCAATACTAAATAAAAAAATAAGAGTGCTCATAAAAATTGGATTTTGTTTTTTAATTATTAATATTTTTCATTTAGAGAAAGTAATAAAAAATATTTTAAATGCATGTTATTCAAATCTAATACAATTCCATTGCAGTTTGAAGTGAAGCAAAAATAATTCTGAATTCACTTAAAAACCAATGGAGGAAAAATCAATGCAGTACTTTGATGTCATACACATCTGATATGTAATCGTATTTGCATCGTTTGACCGTTCTCCGTAGATCCCACTTTCTCACACGCCACAATTGGTCAATTGTGTACAATGCCTGCATGTTATTGGTCAAACTACTTTTTGAGCATTACCTTCAGCAAGTATGAAAACAGGAAAACAAAGTAAAACCTGGATATTTTAGGCAATATAAGGGGAAAAAGGGGACATATGGTCACTCTAGGAGAAACGTGACAATGCCATATTCAAATATCATACATAACCATGTTAGGCTACTAGGCAGCTCTATAGTGTGCACCGAAGGTAATTAATGCTATGCATCTTTTCCTTTACTTTCTTTTTCTATACAAAGCTATGCCGACAAATATGAACTTCAAGATTTCGTTCTTTACAGTCACATGCACTGTTGACATATACTATGTAGAATTGTAGTTTTGTATACGTGTTGAATTGTCTTACTTAACCCTCTGGGGTCGACAAACGCGGATACGCGTTTTGTGGCATCTTCTCCTGATAACGCCGAAAACAACTTAAATTACACTTTCAGTTTTGATAATACAGATAAGAGCAATACATCAGTCGAAACTGTTAAGTGTCTACTTTTATTTGTGTACACTCACAATAACAACAAAACTTTGTGCTTTTGGAAAAAAACTAAAAAAACAGGGTGTGCTCTCTGTCTTCATCTCCGCAAACTGCTTTTAGAAACGCGTCACTAAAATTAAGTGTAACTCAGTGAATACTCAACACACAGACATGGGAGTTATATCTATAGAAAGAAATGGGGAGTGTGCCTTATGTTCTTAAAAAGAAATTGATCATTATCAAGCTTATCTGAACTTATTTTCTTCAGCCGAAGTTGGAGACCTAACTGTGATAAAATGATTGTAACGCACAGCCTCTTGTGGCTTATTTACCAGAGAATGAGTTGAATCACAGAGCTCTCTGCCTGCTCACTCAAGTGTGTGAAGTTTAATTCTGATATCAGTAATGGTTCAGCCCAGCCGTTGAGACCAGAAGATCAGATCAATCTGTCTATAACACACTGAAAGAGCTTTGATCAGAAGCTTGGAGCATTAGAGCATTAGACTGTGAATCTGTGCACAAATGTGAGACAAATAGAGAGAATCGGTGAGTGTTTCAAAAAGCACGGGCAAATATCTTTGGATTTTAGGGAGTATTTGTGTGTGTGTTGTTAAGTGGGAGGAAGCACTGCCAAAATGTTTGTGAGCGTGCACATGTAAGCTTGTGTGGGTGTTATAAATGGTGAGGTAAGGTCACGCACTGTAATCATTTGCTCCAGCAAGCAGAGCAAGCCGTGGTCTTGTGAGGATATTGAGAGATAATAGCATCATGATACAGGGCAACTAAATAAGCAGCAGAAACACTGAGGGTTAAGGACTCTTGTGTGGGGCCATGAGATGTGTGAAATACATTTGTGAGACACTTGGACAAAAAAAAGAGAGGAGAGACAAACACATGAGTTTATAGGAAGTAGCAAACAGAAGATGCACAGAAGTACACAACACTAACAGGATTATAGGTCATCTTGATCAAAAAATGTGTGTGGGTAGAAGTAAATTTGCAATCATGGATTGCACTGTTGTTGAGTCAATGTCATGAACCCACAAAGACAACTGTAATATTTATAAGGACAAATAAATGTGAGGTAAATCATCCAAATGTTTTTTTATACATATAGACTTTTTTTTTTTAAAACTAAAACATGGGGCAGTTTAGTTCAAAGTATCAGGGTTATATCTCGTTTAGTGCGGTCTAATAAAAAAAAATTTATCAAAATTTTTTCCTAACATTACAGTTTTTAAAGGGGTCATCATATGCAAAATTCACTTTTACATGTAGTTTGAACATAAATGTGTGTTAGCAGTGTGTGTACATAACCACCCTATAATGATAAAAATCCACGCAGTGTTTTTAATCAGTGGTGTATAAAGTACCTGAAAGCCATATTCAAGTAAAAGTACAGATATCTTACCAGAAAGTGACTTTGGTAGAAGCTGAAGTCACCATTTAGAATATTACTTGAGTAAAAGTCTTAACTTATGTGATATTTATTGTACTTAAGTATGACAAGTATTTTTGAAATATTAAACGTACTTAAAAGTACAAGTAAATGGAAAATGAGCAAATAAATTTATATATAAAAAAATGTTAATAGTAGCAAGATTGTGTTTAGTTTTAACTCTTTCTTCCATTTTGTATCTTTGGGTAAGAATAAGAAGCACTTCATCTGATGCTTAGTGTCTTTCATTCCAACATAAGACAACATTTCTGGAATCTGCATCTGAAATAGCATTTAGATGTATTTATTTACATACTGTAGTTTAATGTAGCTCAGAGGGGACATGGATGCATTTAAACTACAGTTACAGATGCATAAATAGGCCTAATGTTTTGTTTTTAACATAAAACGTTCAATACTTGTATTTGAAATAATTTAAAACATGAAACAAATAGTCTATTTTTCTGAATAAATATATACATTGCTACACTTAGATCCTTTCTCACCTTTACTTTTATATATATATATATATATATATATAATTTTTTTTCTTTCTTTCTTTCTTTTGTAAGGGAGTTCATTTAGAGTAATGACTTTAAATAAAACCCGGAGAAAGAAGACAATCATGTCCATACTCAGCAGTCCCACACTTGACTACAGGTCTCAGATGCTTTATTTCTAATGACTGACCATCTTGACTACAGAGACACCTTTCTTGTTTAAGACAAGTTCTTGATAAATACTCTGAGTCTGTCCTGTCCTGTGTCCAGTCCTGTCCTTTACTGTCTTGTTTCATCTAGCCTGGACTCATCTTGTCCTGTCCTGTCTTGTTTTGTCTTTCTAAGCAGAATTTCAGCCAGCCATTGGCTTGTTGACTCATGTTTTTGTTGTTGTCATTGTTTGTTGTTTTATGGCCATTTATTTTTGTTATAAGTGGAGTGAGTTGGAGTCATTTATAAATGACTATTTTAGTTTTTGTTTGGCAAAACAAGAAATGTATCTTCTGACTTTCAGTGTATGAAATGTATTTATTTCACCAGCACCTTCACCATTCAGATTGACATGTTCAGAATCTCTGACAGACTTAATTACTTGGTGTTTGGAAGCAGGCAGCTATTATCATATTGGATTGCAGTATCAGCTTTGTGTGATTGCTGTTGTCATCTGTATCCAGTCCAAATCTCATCTGCTATGTAACTCATTTTCAAGACACATCTGACTGTATAAAGCAGCATTTATTTTGTTTTGCCCAGCAGGTGACTTTGATTTCAGCTGGACATGATTGCAGATGAACATTCTTGATTATCCTGGAACACATTTATTCTTAGGGTTAGACATTAGGGCTGGCATTGAGACATAAACAGCATTCTAATCAAACTATAATTTCCGTATGGTCTCAGTGACTGTTAATGGTTATAGGGTTAGCATTGGGGCAAGGGTTGAGGCTAGTCTGTTTAGCAGGAATGTCAATGATGTTGTGATCCTGCACAGCATGGGATGCAATAGGTCAATCAGCTTCACCAGAAAGACATACAGGTCAACCAGTTTCACCAGCATTGTGTTTTGCTGGTTAGCAGCATGGCTCTGGCTGCTCCACATCTAAAGCAGTAGTCAGAGGCGTCATGCCCATTCAAAGTGAGGGGCACGTACCTCAGATTTTTGAGCCAAGTGGATTTTGAATGCAGCCTCCAAAAGGCAAAAAATAGCCGATTAATATTTTCTATATTTGATACAATCTCACCAGCGTGATTAAATCGTTCAGCACATCATATCATCAGCTGCTAAATTGCTGGCGCTGAGCCAGAGACAGACGTGTTTGTACAGCGCTGAGCATTATAACCAATCACACACGAGTCTGTTGAGCTGATGAATGCAGTGACCAATCAGAGGCGTTCAGATGAGTCACCGCTGAAATACAGGTGTTTTCTTCACTCGCTCGCTGACTGAATACCTCTTTCTGGCGAATTCTCTCGTCAGAAACAACAAAGTGCAAATGTGTGTCTGTAAGTAAGATATTAATTTAAAAGTGTAAACAGCTTCAGTGGTTTTAATGGGAGTTTTTGAGAGTGCTTGAACTTCTAATTCTTGTTCTTTGCTCTCTTTCTGTACAATGAAAGTGTTATGATTAGTAGCCTAACTTACAGTGTTTTTATTCACATTAACTTTCAATGTTAAATTCACATTAAATATAAAGTCAGTCGTATTAAAATATGTTATGGCATGATACCCATATCTGTTAATTAAGGAAACAGGTTTTTATGAATAGTTAATAGATTACATTATTAGGTTACTTTGACCATCGCCCACTAGATCAACTAACATAATCTATAAAGGTGAGAATCAAGATATTTCATGATAAAGTTAATGTGTTTGGGAATGTTTCGGAAAAATAAATAAAACATAAGTGCTGCTGTGGCTGCTGTGTGTCACATGACGACTACCCCCCCCCCCTCCCCGCCCAACTCGTGCCCCCTCAAAAATAATGAGTGCATGACGCCCCTGGTAGTAGAAACCAGCACACAATAGGTAAGCATGGCACATAATGCTTGTCTTTTTTTTTTGTGCATAGGAGAAAAAAAAAATCAACAAATACATATAAAGGAAAGGTCATAGGTTTCTTAAATACAGTGATATATCATGAAACGTCACACAGCAAGCGTCAAGTGTGAGGGTGTTTTTTTGGTGTTTCCAGGTTGCCCCAGCCCCCATTTGGATATGTTTTATATGTAAATTTGCCCTCAGCCTTCCAATAACAAAAACAAGCTGCTCTACCCAGTCTCTGTGTCATTGTGTGGCATGTCTTGGACAGTTTAAGCAATCAGACGTCTAACTTACACCGCTGTGTTAAACGCTCTTAGATGGAGGTGGTGTGGATCGAAGAGCTGCAGTCTAGTTAAACCTGAGCGTCCAGTCAGCGCGCCAATCAATGGAGGACGCAGCCGGAGCGGAGGCCTGCGGAGATGGAGAGAGAAACCAGATCACACTCTAACAGAGGCTAACCAAGCACACACACACACACACACTTGCTCCAAAATTCACTCGCCGCTTAACCTCACTCATGTAGCAAGGAACAACACACACAGCCCCTATGCCAACCGCTAATGAGCATGCTATTGATCAGAAACACTCACAAGACTATTTATATATGTACACAAACACTTACCTGCAGCATGACAACTAAAAGCCTTAAATAGACATGGATCTACTTTGGGCTCGCAGCTACCTGCCTGCCTGACTGGGCCCATTTGATTCTGATCAGGTTTATCTGAAGGAAATCACAGCCGTTTATTTTCGCTGACAGCTAGATTTGTAACTGAGCCTGGAACAAAATGCATTCATTTGTGTAGGGTAGCGCGGGGCACAACCTAACACTTTTTGACTTTCTCGGTTTGTGTAAATCCACGTAGAGTTCAGAGTATAATTTTTTATCCACATAAATTTCACACTTGTAGTACAAATACGTATATCACTTTGTTTCATAATTACAGTGTATAAGTTTTTCTTTATTTACCTCAAAAGAATGGAAGTGGAATGTGACAACATGCCCCGTTAGATGGGGTACATTGTAACATGACCATATGAACGCTTAAATGTTATCTGATCCAATGAGAAAAATATACAAAACAAAATAAAATATTTTGTCAAAACACATTCAGATATTTAGAGATACACTCCCCTCCCTCCACACACAGCTCTCAAAAAACATGAGACACATAAACAAGCCAAAATGCTTTACATTTCTTGAAATAATAATTTCTGAACATTAAACATCAATTGTTAGTCTTTATTCACCTGTTTCTCGTGGTTTCTCATTAAAACTCAAAAGTAAATAGTAGAAATTATATCGCTGATGTTATAGAATAGCATAGTTTAATAATAGTGGGGCACGTTCCCCATCTGCGCAACTGGAATTTAAAACTATCTAAATGGAGATTAAAGTAATATTAGATTTGTCTCATTTTAAATGAATATTAAAAACTGAGTTGAAAAATTTACTTCAGCCAGAAATTTACTCTTACTGTGGTAAAATAAATATTTAGCGATATAATCAAAAGATTTTTGAATTTTGGCACACTTTTTTTCTTTATATAATGTTGATATGGCAACTAGTAAATGCCGTAAATTTGGTTATGCTGGTATGTGTGGAAATATTTAAACCACACGTGTTACAACTAACCCCGCGCTAGTTTGTGCCCCGCTCTCCCCTATATACACAATATCCAAAAGGAATGAGACATTATGCAGACCGGTTGAATAACCAGCACCTCTTTGAGTTATATCTGTCCTTTTAAATTTCATTTAGCTTATTTGTTCAAGGTGTTTAGCATTGTGATGTTATTTCCAAAACAGTTGAATTTGAAGTTAGTTTTGGGTCTTTATTATGCATCAAAAAAACAGAACAAAGCAAAAACAAAGCTATGTTACTCTTGCTAAAGCCTGGATAAAAAAGCCATTCCGTGCGCCTCACACGGTGGCAGCATCTGTGATCCAATGGGACAGGCACTGCTTGGAAACCACATGGAAACACCAAAGCAGTAGTGCTGTCATGATACCAACATTTTGACTTCGATACGACACCTGGCTAAAATATATCAATACCAGTACTGAACCCATGCCAAGACAAAGACCTAAAACAACAGGAAAAGCAATTTAATGAAATTAAATGAAAAATGTTTCATTAGCTAGTTTTTCTCTTTGTCTTTTGTTTTTTTTTTATTAACATTAAATGACACAAATGGCACCGGATTTATTACGCTGCTGTCCCTTTAAGACCGGTTGCACGGAACCATTATACTGACACACTGGATTTCTTCCCCAACTGTTTGCTTTCAAGATGACTGTGTTTACATGAATCTACACATTGGGCATTTTGACATAATTGTGTGTGTATTTGACCATTCAAGTGCAATGAGCTGTGATCGCATGCTGTCACACGCTTCGGATGTGTGTCAGTCAGTGTGAGCATGGAGTGGAGGCTGTCACATATAGATTCCACATGTCGAAGTTTGCCCTAAACATTTTTTTGGTGAGGGACATTTGGTCTCCGCTCACAATATCAGCCTGCACCATCTCAGCCACTGGACGTGTCTCGGAGTGGACGAGTCTGGTGTCCAGTGTGGCAGACCCTCTGTTGATGGAGGCTGGCATCTCTAGCTTCACTGCCTCAACGCTCTCAAGCCTGGTGGCCTCAGAGGTTCTCCCACCCACACCATATATATATATATATATATATAGTTGAAGTCAAAAGTATACACCTTGCAGAATCTGCAAAATGTTAATTATTTTTACCAAAATAAGAGGGATCATGCAAAATGCATGTTATTGTTTATTTAGTATTGACCTGAATAAGATATTTCACATAAAAGATGATTTCATATAGTCCACAAGAGAAAATAATAGTTGAATTTATAAAACTGATCCTGTTCAAAAGTTTACACACCCTTGATTCTTAATACTGTGTTGTTACCTGAATGATCCCCAGCTGTGTGTTTGTTTAGTGATAGTTGTTCATGAGTCGCTTGTTTGTTCTGAACAGTTAAACTGTCTGCTGTTCTTCAGAAAAACCCTTCAGCTCCCACAAATTCGTTGGTTTGCCAGCGTCTTTTCCAACAATGACTGTATGATTTTGAGATCCATGTTTTCACACTGAGGACAAGTAAGGGACTCATATGCAACTATTAAATGCTCACTGATGCTCCAGAAGGAAACACCATGCATTAAGAGAGAGTTAAAAGAGTCAAATCTGGTAATATCTGGTCATGGTAAACTGCTGTGTAATTTCAGGTTTGCTGGATGTATGTGGAAATGACCTGGCCCCCATTTATGTGAGAAATATCCACATACCCCCGGTGTACACGGACATATACAGGAATCCGTGAAGATTCATGGACATATACAGCTGAAACACTGCTGGTTGTGAGAACTGGTGGCTGTCAGACCTTTCATATATTAATGACCAGGAGTTAAGGTGCAGGAGGGAGGGGAAGTTTCACACAACAGCCTCAAATTAGTCTTAATATTATTGAACTCAAATATAGCTAGCATTATTATTTTTGACAGAGCCATTGGAGAACATATCCATGTATGTTTATCATTTAAAGGCATTCTCTCTCCTCAGTTTCATTCTTTCCATATTATTTCACAGAAATTAAGACCAGGGGCCTCATGTATAAAACTCTACGTAGATTTCAACCTAAAAGTGTACGTATGCACAAAAGCTAGATTTTGCGTACGCACAAAAGTTTTCAGATTTATAAAAGCATGCGTACGCCAGAACATGCGCAAAAATCTCTTTATAAATCCCAGTCAGGGGAAGATTGTGCGTACGTGCATCTCCACCCCGTCTCCTCCCAGAAATAATCATATATGGAGCTTACAACGCCTCGTTTTACGATGCATAACCTCATCTGCATATCATTTCCATGCATATTCCCATCCACGTGACACCATGTTTAACACCGTCAAAGGTACAAGACGTTAAGGAAATATGAGATACGGACTAAATGCCATTTGTGCCACATTCATTTTTATCACCAAAATCATCCAGAATGTTTTGAAATGAATATATCAAAATATCCATAAAAACTTTTTTAGAATATACTTGACCTCATTCTTTCACTGACCAAATAGTATTTCAATTGTTTTAAACAACTCAAATCAAATCAAATTTTTGTAGTTTGGCTGAAAAAGGGAACATCTTTTAGCTATTTTTAGTGGAAACAGGTAAGCTATTTATTGCCGTGTAAATACAATTGTCTAACTCGCGCGTCACTGACAAAGTATTTTAAAAAGGAAACACGCAAATCTTACCTTTTTTTTCAAGCTGTATCCTTCAAATACAGTGGTCTTTTTCATAATGTTGTGAATATGCCTTGACACGCCATCAATACCTCCGTGCAGCTGCTGTTGTACAGTAAGTTATCATCATTGGACCTATTTAAATCGGACAATGGACCGTTTGACCACCGAATTCAGCAGTGTCCACCAGTATCTAAGTAAGTACACATAATTGATCATTGTTCTTGCTAAAAAAAAAAAAAAATTTTAAGAGTTTAAAATCCTTGTTTACTTCATTACTTTTCTCACTCCAGGAAAAAGAGTGCGTACGCACAGTCAAGAGCATCCGTACGGTGCGCACATATTTACGCCAAGTTTATTTTTTATAAATCCGGATACGTGCGTGGAAAACAGCGCACGCACATTTCTATGTCCAATTTGTTTTCTATGCCAGCATTTATGCATGAGGCCCCTGGTCCTTTACTGGCATATCAGGAGAAGGGGTTTCTCTAGCAGTATCTCTACCAATAGTGATTAATGCCCCCTAAAAAGTCAGTGTGTGTTATGAGGTATGACGTGTATCTTTTGATGTGGTGTGAATGCCCCCTTCATTTAGGGGATTACTTACCATGGCTGTTGCACGGAAGAATACCTCAGTAACATACATCCGAATTGGTACATATCTGGCAGTATACGGACCCATGGTATTTCTGTGTCAGGTCAGTAATACTCCCAGATTTATCCGAAAATCTCCGGTGTGTACACTTTTAAAAATGAAGGTGCTTCAAAAGGTTCTTCAAGCGATTCCATAGAAGAACAATTTTTGGTTCCACAAAGAACTATTCAGTCAAAGAACCATCTCTTTCTTACCTTTTTATAATCTGAAGAACCTTCTTTCACCACAAAGAAGCTGATTAGGTTCTTCAGATGTTAAAGGTTCTTTATGCAACCATTTAGATAAAAAGGTTCTTCTATGGCACCGTGAAGCACCTTTATTTTGAAGAGTGTACAGGAGTTTACTGGTCCGTATACAGCTATTTCATGCAGTGAGCAGGGGGGTGAAAACTTTTGAACAGAATGAAGATTTGTACATTTTTCTTATTTTTCCGAAATATCATATTTTTTTTCAGTTAGTATTGGCCTTCAGAAGCTACCGAAGAAACTTACATGTTTCCCAAAAGACAAAATAAGTTAAATTTACACTGATCTTCAAATTCTGTATATACTGTATATGTTGTGGTGGCCAGAAAGAGGTATGGTCCCCCACAAAGCAACTTGAACACCTTCAGCACTACGGAGAGCCCCATCAGGGGAAGCAACAAGGGCGGGGCCACCCAGTAAGAGGATTCAGGACCAGGGATAGCTCCGCCACAGGTGTTCACCTCTTCTCCTCTAACAGGGAGCCTCAGCTGCAGGCTGTTAGGAACAATCAACAACTACCACATTAAAGGGAACAGAGGCCTCAGTACTCTCGCAGCCGGGGAGATGAGCAGATGCTGAATGCTGAACCCTCCTAAACCGAGACAGAACAAGCTCTTGAGGACAGAGGCTCGGTAGGATTGTGAGTAGCCTGAGAATCGTTGACTAACCCTACATATCTTCTGTCTTATCTTCAGAGAGACTGATCGGCTGCCCCAGAGCCAACCCCAGAAGGAAGAAAGACTTTAGTTATGGTTTTCCCCCACCCCCTCTCCATCACCTTATTGTGAAATAAAGAGATTTGAGTTCTGTTCCACCAAATTCCTGCCTGGTGCCTCGTCTATGTGGATAACTTGAGCTGATCACACCAAAACTTGTGTTCAAGGGCTTACATATGGTGGAGAATGCGGGCATGAGAGGAGCCTCGCTCGTGATTCGGACCCTGCACTAGGCGGACAGGAAAAAAAAAAAAAAAAAAAAAAATGGAGGAGGCCTTGACTGCCGTTCTACAGGCCCAGACCACCCTGAATGCAGCCGTCACTGAACTCTGTCGAAGGACAGAGGCCCAGGGAAGGAGGCCTCAAGATTATCTGACCAAGATGACTAAAGATGATGATGTTGAAACCTACTTTGACCTCTTTGAGAGAACGGCTCAGCGAGAGAGATGGCCAAGGGCTGAATGGGCAAATTTGATACTCCCTTTCCTGACCGGGGAGGCACAGAAGGCCTGCCGGGATCTCACCGTCCATGAGGCAGCCAATTATGAGGTGGTCAAGAGAGCGGTTCTCGCCCAATATGGGCTTAGCCTACCTGCTAAGGCACAGCGAGTTCATACCTGGGGATACCAAGTGACCCTTCCAGCACGTGCTCAGGTAACCACATTGACTCGGATGGTGAGGAGTTGGCTGGAAGAAGGAGATGGGCCACCTTCAGTAGAGAGGGTGGTGATCGACCGTTGCATACGAGGCCTGCCAGCAGATGCCAAGAAATATGTGGCTCAACAGGGACCACAGAACATAGAGGTGCTAATTGCTCTCCTGGAAAATCACCAGGTGACTGTAAGCTTGCTGAAACCTGATGAAAACAAAGCCACCTTCTGGAAACCAAAACAAGACCGAGAGGCCCCCAAGAAACACCTCGAGGGGACCCAAGCCAGAGCCCTAAAAACTCAAGGAAATTGGAAGGATGAGAGGCCTCTGCGGAATCTGGTTGCCCTCCGATGTTTTACATGTGGAAGAGAAGGACACCTGGCCCGGGATTGCCCAGGCAGAGAGGAGCTCATGCCCACGGCGAGCGCCACTGACTCTTCAAGACTCCAGTGCCATTTTCTCACCACCTGTTGGGCCCATGAGGGGGCAGCTGCCCCTAGGTTCCCTGTCAAGATTGGGGGTAGAGACACCGAAGCCCTTGTTGACTCTGGAAGCATGGTGACCTTAGTCCGGCCAGAGTTTGCAGGGCCACTCATGGGAAAAGAGATTTCTGTGTCCTGTATTCATGGGGACACTAGGGACTACCCCACTGCTGAAATAAGCATGATTACCCCTCTGGGCCAGTTCCAAGTACGAGCAGGGGTTGTGGAGTGCGTGCCCGTCCCGGTCCTGGTGGGCAGAGACTGCCAGGCCTTTGCCGCCTACTGGACAGACCGAGCTGCAGAAGGGAAGAGACCTCCACGACTCCGAAGGCACCGTTCGTCCAGACACCACCCTAATCCAACCTCTGAAGAGTCTACTGATGCAGAAGCAATCAGCCCAGAGGAGGTTAGAGGTGAGGAAGAACATTCCGACTCCACCGCCACTGCCTCAGAGGGCCTGGGAGGAGCGCAGGTACTCAAAGACCTAGAATCCCACGAAGTGTTCTCTGAATTTCCCCCAGCAGAGACCCTCCAGGGAGAAAGGTTGGGACGGTTCGGCACTGCCCAGCTGCAAGATCCTGCTTTGACCCAGGCGTGGAGTAATGCACAAATGGTTGAGGGCCAACTACAAGAGGGGGTGAGTAGATTGATGTATCCACATTTCATAATAAAAAATAAATTGTTATATAGAGTGGATCAGCGAAGAGGGGAAATTTGTGAACAGTTGTTGGTCCCCCAAGCATATACTTCGAAGGTGTTATACTTGGCACACACTCACTTGTTGGGAGGCCACCTGGGGTCAGAGAAGACCTATGAGCGCATCCTCACAAGGTTCTATTGGCCCGGCATCAAGAAGGCGGTTGAAGACTATTGTCGGCACTGTTCTGTGTGTCAGCTCCATAGTCCCAAGGTAACATATCGAAATCCACTTATTCCTCTGCCTATAATCGAAACCCCTTTCAGCAGGATTGCACTTGATATTGTGGGGCCCCTGCCAAAGTCCAGCCGGGGACACAGATATCTTCTGGTCATCCTCGATTATGCCACCCGCTTTCCAGAGGCGATACCGCTCCGGTCGGCCACCTCAAAGGCTGTGGCAAGGGAACTGGTACAGCTCTTTAGCTGGGTGGGGATAGCCGATGAGATCCTTACGGACCAAGGCTCATGCTTCATGTCTACAGTGATGAAAGAGACCTGCCGACAACTGAAGGTGAAACAACTCAAAACCTCCATATACCATCCCCAGACTGATGGGCTTGTCGAGAGATTTAACAAAACTCTTAAACAAATGCTGAGGAAAGTCATTGATGTTGATGGGAAAAATTGGGATCAGTTGTTACCGTATGTCCTGTTTTCTGTCCGAGAAGTCCCACAGAGCTCCACCGGGTTCTCACCTTTCGAGCTCCTCTACGGGCGACGACCTCGAGGGATGTTGGACCTCGCCAAGGAAAGCTGGGAGCAGCAGCCATCACGGTATCACACCATCATCGAGTATGTAGAACAGATGCACGATCGAATGACAAAGATCTGGCCGGTTGTACGAGAACACATGCAGCAGGCCCAACAACAGCAGGCCCGGGTATACAACCGAGGGGCACAGGTTCGAGAATTTCACCCGGGAGAAAAGGTATTGGTTTTAATCCCATCCAGTGAATGCAAATTCCTTGCCAGGTGGCTAGGACCCTATGAAGTTGTAGAACGGACGGGCCCAGTCAACTACAGAGTGCGCCAAACCGGCCGGAGAAAGGGCCAGCAAATTTACCATGTAAACCTCTTGAAGCCGTGGCACGAACCAATTCCCTCTCCAAGTGAGGTCTTTGCAGCTGGGGTCAAGACCCCTGTAACTCCCGAGGTAAAGATGGGTAGTCAACTCTCCCCCAGGCAGAAGCAAGAGCTGCGGGAACTGGTATGGCGGCACCGTGATGTATTCTCTGAGCTCCCGGGGCAGACTTCTCTGATAACCCATGATATCGTAACAGAACCTGGAAAGATTGTTCGGCTTCGACCTTACCGGATTCCAGAAGCAAAAAGGGAGGCCATCCGAGAGGAAGTAAAGAAAATGCTGGACCTAGGAGTTATCGAGGAGTCCCAAAGTGCGTGGTCAAGCCCCATTGTCTTGGTGCCGAAACCAGATGGAAGCACACGATTCTGTAATGACTACAGAAAACTGAATGAGGTTTCCAAGTTTGACACATACCCAATGCCAAGAATAGATGAGCTGATCGAACGGTTGGGTCCTGCACGCTTCATCATAACCCTTGATCTGACCAAAGGCTATTGGCAAGTGCCTCTAACCCCTCAAGCCAAACCAAAGACAGCCTTTTCCACTCCAGATGGGGCCTTTCAATACCGGGTTCTTCCCTTTGGGGTCCACGGGGCCCCCGCAACATTTCAAAGGCTCATGGATAGAGTCCTACGACCCCACCAACAATATGCTGCAGCGTACCTAGATGACATTGTCATCCACAGCAGGAGTTGGGAGGAACATCTTCACCATCTTGAGGCAGTCCTACAGGCTTTACGGGCAGCAGCTCTAACGGCAAACCCAAACAAGTGTTCACTAGCCCAAGAGGAAGCCAACTACCTAGGGTACACTGTCGGAAGAGGGAATGTGAAACCCCAATCTAAAAAGATCGACTCTATCCTCACCTGGCCCCAGCCCCAAACCAAGAAGCAAGTGAGAACCTTCCTTGGGCTAGTCGGTTACTACCGACCCTTCATTCCTAGATTTGCCACAAAAGCAGCCCCCTTAACTGAACTGACCCGCAAGTGCCACCCAAATCAGATAAGATGGACTAAAGAAGCAGATCAGGCTTTCACTGACCTAAAGCAGGCCCTCTGTTGTGAACCTATCCTGCAAGCCCCAAACTTCAATGAACCCTTTGTTTTACAAACAGACGCTTCAGAGGTAGGAGTTGGAGCCGTGCTATCCCAGCTACAAAATGGTATGGAACACCCAGTCATGTATATTAGCCGTAAGTTACTTTCTCATGAGAAAAACTATGCAACGATAGAAAAAGAATGCCTTGCTATCAAATGGGCTATTGAGAAATTAAGATATTACTTGTTAGGTCGGAAGTTTATCTTGGTAACTGATCATGCCCCGCTCAAATGGATGTCTCAAAACAAAGGGAAAAATGCACGAATTACTCGTTGGTTTCTTCAGTTGCAGGACTTCCAATTTAAGGTGGAACACCGGGCTGGGAATTCTCATGCGAATGCAGATGCAATGTCCAGAAGATCTGCCTTCTGTGGGATGTACGCTCCAAGCGGGAGCCTGGAGCTGGAGAGAGGGGTATGTGGTGGCCAGAAAGAGGTATGGTCCCCCACAAAGCAACTTGAACACCTTCAGCACTACGGAGAGCCCCATCAGGGGAAGCAACAAGGGCGGGGCCACCCAGTAAGAGGATTCAGGACCAGGGATAGCTCCGCCACAGGTGTTCACCTCTTCTCCTCTAACAGGGAGCCTCAGCTGCAGGCTGTTAGGAACAATCAACAACTACCACATAAAAGGGAACAGAGGCCTCAGTACTCTCGCAGCCGGGGAGATGAGCAGATGCTGAATGCTGAACCCTCCTAAACCGAGACAGAACAAGCTCTTGAGGACAGAGGCTCGGTAGGATTGTGAGTAGCCTGAGAATCGTTGACTAACCCTACATATCTTCTGTCTTATCTTCAGAGAGACTGATCGGCTGCCCCAGAGCCAACCCCAGAAGGAAGAAAGACTTTAGTTATGGTTTTCCCCCACCCCCTCTCCATCACCTTATTGTGAAATAAAGAGATTTGAGTTCTGTTCCACCAAATTCCTGCCTGGTGCCTCGTCTATGTGGATAACTTGAGCTGATCACACCAAAACTTGTGTTCAAGGGCTTACAATGTATGTATATGAGTGTGTGTGTGTGTGTGTGTGTGATTTATCAGACCAGACAACCTTCTTCCATTGCCCCAATTGTCCAGTTCTGACACTCATGTCCTCATATCAGTTCTATCGTTGCAAGTTGACATTTGTCCCATTCATCATTTTAGCTTTCAGAAGAATGCTCTTAAGCGCCCTCGATGCACACTGAGGTGAGCTCCGCGGTAGTCAATGTGGCATTATGTCACGAAAGTGTGGACTCAAGACTTGGCGGTATATGAAAATTTCATGAATCACATGTGAACCCTGTCGCAAGATGATTTGTGCGCTCGGATCTGCACCTGTTTCTATGTTGACTGATAAATGAAGTCCATTGTCTTTTTTTTTTTTAATTTTGAAACAATACATCTTTAAATCCTTGCAATAACAAAGTTATTTAAATCCTCATCTAATTCAAAAACTATTTCTACTTTAAGATTTGGAAAAAGATTTTTCATCATTCTCAAAAAAAAGTCTACATAAGTCAAGAAAGATTGAGGGAGTGATGTTTTATGATCCTCAATTGTCCTTTCAACATACGTCTCTGATCTGAGCCCAACCTGATCAGTAAGTGATTTAATCGTATGCTGTTGACCTTTTGTAAAATCAAATAAGTCTTTTACAGTAACTATTCCTTGCCCTTAGAAACTTTTCAATTACTAAACTTTAAAATTATCTATTTTAAAAAGTGGACTGAAGAATAGTGTCTCTAAAACACCATTATGATCACAATTTTCTCTTAACTTTTTAAACAACTGCCAACTTTTTAAAACAGACACATAAATTTGAAAAAGGAAAATATTTTGGATTCAAAAATCCAACTGTGGATCCTTTAAACCCAGAGGGATCATTTTATTTGGCCCAATCAATTTTCCATAACGAGCCAAGAAACCCTCAAGCGCTTTATCGGAGATAAACGGCGGTACATTTGAGAGCATCACCTTTTACGAACAGTTGAACAAAGGTAGAACTGGAACAAATACATCTTGGACAGTCAAACCTCTTTCAGAAATACAACTACTGCTTTGTTCATCCCAGAAGCAGAAATAATGTTTTGTGTCTATTTCTCTGCCAATAGCAACCAAAACACTCTCAATAAATATTATTAATATAGAAAAGCCATTTAACGTTGAGGCCATTTTTATCAGCTATGCTGACAAAAATTAGCACTATAACACCCTATCCTCTAATCCAGGGGTCTCCAACACGTCGCTCTGGAGGTAGCTCGAAAAGACATATTGACATATCGGCCGTGAGGTTATTTTAATGATCCCGCTACGTATTTTAATTATCATTAAACCAGTATTTGATTTATGATGTTGTGTATGAAAATAAATAAAAAATGTTGATAACAAAACAAATTTTTTTTTATTTGATTAGGGCGATTTGAAAAGCTCACAGTAAACACAGTTCAGCTTTAATCAAAGTTATTAAGAGTCTCGCGCAGGCGCAACACGCAGAGTTTCGTTTCGTGTGAAAACATGACTGAAGTCAGACTGCTGAGGGAAATTATATGAAAGAATATATGATTTCATTATTTGTGTGAATGCATAATAGGAAACCGACTGTCTTCAGAAAAGTTTTGATGACATTTGCTTTCCATCTTCCCTCGGTGTAATGCATAATAAAGCTTGTTTAGAAGCGCAGCAGCTTACGGTTACTGTGGAAACGGCTCTATTTCTGCTGTCCATAAGCGCCACCTGCTGTCAAACTGTGGATTTATTAATTCATACAGTCTGTCTGCCATATTTTTGTTCAGACCAATGTGAAAATCAGACCAAATTTTTGTTGCAAATCTTAACCGGTCGATGGAAAATAGCCTTGTTATCAGAAGTGTTGAGATTTTTAGAATGCACTTTAGCTTATGTAGAACTATTTATGGAGCAGATAAAATTTAATTTATCATTCTGCCTCATCCTTTTATTAAAAAAAGATTTAAAGGCTGATATGTCAAAATTTTATTTAAAAAAATGGTCAAAACTTTATTTGAACATGTAGTACATGTCAGTATGTTATGAATATTTTTTGTTTGTTTAAAATTTGGCCATGATTTTTTAAATGTTTTATTTCACTGTTTATGCAAATAAAAAGTGCATAGTGCTGCTAATTTTATTTGTTGGCTTTTGTCATAAAACTTGGTAAAATTATTTCAGTGTGTGTATCAGTACTTTTTTTAATATTTCCAGCACATTTTAACAACGCCGTGTATAACAGTTTGGATTGATGCAGTATTTAAGAGATTTAAGTATTGTATAACATTGATAGCTCTCAGCCGCTTTCATTTTTAAAAAGTAGCTCCCGAATGAAATAAGGTTAGAGACCCCTGCTCTAATCCAACCCAATGTTCAAACAAGCTGTAAACTCAACAAAGAAGAAAACTTTGAGAACTCACTCAGCTCTTCCACTCACTCCACACATGCACACAGACAGAGAGAAAGAGAGATAGTGGCCTGTGTGTTTTCACACATTCAGATTCTCTTTCTGGGTTCCTGTAGCCTTTTCATTTGCTTTTTGTTTCAAATTGGAGGTTATAGTTTGGATTATTTGTATGGCTGATGTGTATATTTGATATGTCAGTGGTGCTAGTAGGAGACTGATGTGTGTTTAGAACAGAACTAAGAGCTCTTATCTGTGTGAAGAGTTTCTATTTGTAGTGCTTTTCATCGAAGAGTGTCATGAGGGATTTATCTGTGATGTTTTCAGAAGGTAAGAGCTCCCCTCTGACCATTAATTATCAGTAGCTATATCTGCCTAATTCAGAAGATTCATTCACACTATTGCTTGAACACACACTGGTTAAATGTGTACATTGAATGCATAGAGAGATGCTTTGGATAAAGCGCACTTGAAAGAATTCCTCCGAATTGAAGTATTGCTCATATAGCAACAAAAAAATTTTTTTTTCAGATAACACAAATTAATTGAATTAAAATGAAATACGAAATACTCTTTAATATATGCCTTACATATTTTAGCTCACCGGTGCGGTCTTGTTTTCTCAGAATGTACCAAGCTGTTGATTTGGCTCATAATGTTCCTGCTCTCTCTCTCTCTCTCTGATGAATCTGGTTAGTTTTTGAAGCCTAACAATCGTCTGTTTCTCTTGTATGAAGAGATCCTTTGACCGCATGATGTGGCTCACAGCAACAGCTTCCAAATGCAAACAACACACTTAGAATCAACTCCAGACTTTTACCTGCCTAAGTGATGTAGAAATAATGAAGGAATAGCCCACATCTGTCCATGAAACAGCTTTTGAGTCAACTGTCCAATTACTTATGGTCCCTTGAAAAAGGGGGGTGGGGAGGTACATATTAAAGAGCTGTAATTCCTTAACCTTTCCTCAAATTGTGATGAGAATATCCTCAAATTAAAGCTCAAAGTCTGCACTTTAAGCCCATATTCATTATATAACTGTAACTTGAATATGTTTTGGTCAGCAGCTAAAAAAAAAAAAAAAAAGTGCCTGTGGCCAAATATATATGGACCTGACTTTAAATATCAACAATTGGAGATTGGGAGATATCAAACCATAATGAACACAAAGGATTGTGGGGAATGTAGTTCATAATGAGAGATCATGGGCGCTCCAGCTGGAGGATGTAACAATTTGACAGATGCAGATCTTTTAGTCCTGATAACTGATCTCTGGCTAATTTGGTTCTTCAAACAAGTTAATGGATTTGATGAAAATATCTGGATTCAGTTGTTTGAGATTACTCTGTGTTGACATGTTCATTGGAAAGGGCAGATATATCAGTTCTCGAAATCATGATCAACAATGCAGAGATTGGCTGGCGGTGAGACAGCAACGTAATGACATCATTTAATTAAGATCAAGGGAACAGACAGGCTGGCAACATGACATTAAAGTTCTAATGAATAAAACATGTTACGATTTTTAAAAAATGATTCCCAATTATTTTTCACCATTTCTATTTTTTATTTTTTTGCTGTGTCAATGGTATTGTAATTCATTTAATTTTGAAGCAGTTTTTTTTTATACCTGACAGCATTAATTAAAGTGTCTTAATCCATAAGATCCATTTTAAGACATAACTGTCACGAATCTGTTCTATGAACTTCCGTTCACTCACCACAAGAGGTCACTCGCTCATCACATTGACTCTTGCACTACACATTACTGTTGCACTTCACCATCGGACTACAATTCCCATCATCCATTGCACTGATGACACACACAGCTGATTTCACTGATTACACAGCTGATCACACAATCACACACGCTTTATAGCCTTGGACTTCCTCTCGGTCATCGCCGAGTATTGTTCTGCATCTAGCACTCTACAAGTGTTAGCTGCCTTACTGAGCCTTCTGTGTTTAAGTCTAGCTCTGAGTCTGGTCCTGCATTTAGCACTCTCCAAGTGTTAGCTGCCTTACCGAGCCATTCTGTGTTCTCTAAGTCTGAGTTTAGTTTATTTTGTTTATGGTCTCGTTTCCTGTTTCCTGCCCCTGTATCGTGGATTTACCCTCGTCTCACCGTTTCGGACTCTGTGTATACCTCGTTTGGATTATTGCTCTGGTTATTGGACTACCCCTCTTCTCAAGCCCTCTGGATATTGTTCGTCGATCGAGGACACATGCATGCCCTAGTATTACTCTGTGTCTAGCCCATGCCATACCTGTTTGCTGGTGTTTTGACCCTGCCTGTGTTTTGACCACGTCCCTGTTTAATAAAGCTTGCACATGGATCCGCACGTCTCACGTTCCATTCACCCCGTTACAATAACTGACTGTTTTTAAATGAATTGTTCATCATAAAAGCATTTCGAGATTTGAGAAGTGATCTGTAGCTCCTGCGCCACATCAAAGCTCAATGTTCAAATTAATGCACGGCTCAGACAAACTGTACAGAATGTGTGTATGACTTAAGACTTACTTTATTTATCATTGTCAGAATACAACGAAAATTTAGAGTGGCGGCTCTCATGACAGTAAACATTAAACACATGATTAAAACATACTACTTAAGTATCATAAAAACCTTTAAAAACATATTGCACATTAGAATAACATTAAATAAATAAATAAAAACCATATATTGCATATCCTTTCACCATATTTAATAAATATTAAGATTGTCCATAATTATTGTGGAGGAATAGAAGTAGTAATAGGAGGTGTTAGTACAGATACAGCTTTTGCAAAGAAGCTGTTCTTTAACTTCTTTGTCCTGGATTTTAAAACCCTGTATCTCTTCCCAGACAGTAAAGGGACAAACATTCTGTATCCTGGGTGGGTGTGATCCACAATAATGCTGCTGGCCTTAGTGCGTAATCGACTGACATATACAGTATCCAGGCTCGGGAGCTCAGTGCCTATTATCCGTTGTGCAGTTTTAACCACACAACATAGTTCTCTATGATTTTCCCCAGTGCAACTTGCATACCAAACAATAATCCCATAGGCCAGTACACTCTCTATGATACAATGATAGAAATTCACTAGGAGCTGTGTGGACAGCCTAGCCTGCTTCATTTTTCGGAGGAAAAACATTCTTTGTTGTGCTTTCTTTGCCAGATGTGAGGTGTTAATGGACCAAGTGAGATCTTTCGTTATGTAGACTCCCAGGAACTTGATGTCATTTACCCTCTCCACTTCCTCTCCATTAATGTGCAGAGGAAAGTGGGTAGTCTTCTTAGACCTCCTGAAGTCTACAATGATCTCTTTTGTTTTTTTTGTGTTCAGTACCAAATTATGGTCCTCACACCACTGGACAATATGTTGCACCTCCTCTCTCTAGGCCGTTTCTTCATTTTCTGAGATGAGGCCCACAATGGTGGTATCATCAGCGAACTTTACTATAGCATTTGAAGGATGAATTACAGCGCAATCATGAGTGAAGAGGGTAAATAAGACAGGGCTTAGCACACACCCCTGTGGCACGCCTGTATTCATGATAATAGTTGAAGAAGTGCAATCGCCTATTTTAACATTCTGGGGCCTATTAGTTAAAAAGTCCATGATCCATGCACAGAGTGCTGCATCAATTCCCAAATCACTCAATTTACACACAAGATTGTGGGGTATGACAGTATTAAAAGCAGAACTAAAATCAATAAACAGCATTCTCACATAACTGTTCGGCTGCAATACAATTATGAGCTAATTATTCCTTCACGAATAAATCTCTCAATGGGTAAAATTGGTGATGTCTATTATTATAGATTATGCAACATTTTAATTATTTTCAAACTAATTGTTAAAATTGTTATTTTTCAAAATAATTTTTCCTGGTTTAATAAGGTGTGCTTATAAGAAAATAGCAGTAGCTGGGACAGACTTTCAGTATCACCAGGGCCGGCCCAAGCCTTAAAGGGGCCCTAAGCAGAATTTTATTTGGGGACCCCTCAGTGCTGCCAATACGACTGATTATTGTCAATGCTTGATTATTCTCACACTGTAAATCTAACAAACCCATTATCAATTGTATTTGTTGTAGCTGTGTTGCTTACATCACACCAATGTTTTAACCCTCTACATTTTTAATTGTAACAGTAGCAAACCCACAAGTGTGATCAAGTGTTAATTTGCACTTTAACATTCAAAGTCTTACAGTACTAAGTGGCATACTTAATGTGGTTTAGCTAAATAAACCAGCAGACAATGCATTTACAAAACTGAATGTTATTTTAGCCACATAAATTATTATACACAGCAGCAAGCCATCTGTACACAAGAAACAATCTATACAATCAATAGCAAATATTCCAAAGGTAGGTTAAGGTAAATAATGTTAAGCTGCTTTCAGTACCAAGTTTATGAAACAGAATTCTTTTCTTACAAAAATGTATACCCAGAAATGTTATTTTTACACAGAAGACAAAAACTTTAATCTAAAATTAGCTAAGCAAAATGTTAGAATATATCAGGGTTGCCAACATTGGTTGCCTGGCTGGAGTGAGATACAGTACATGAATATATAACAAATACAAATTTCACACTGCCATCTAATTTTTTTAAAAACTTAAAATATTTTAAAGCCTATTTTTATAACTATGCAGGTCTGCAGTAAAATTCACTTGAAAAATTCACTTTTTATTCACGAAGATAAGAAAAAGTTTGCCAACAAATGTGTCTCCTGGTGGAAAACAAAGACTTTTTAAGATGAAAATGACATGAAATTACACAGACTTGTGAAATCCACAGACTTGTAGCTGCTGTAGTTTTGTTACTCTGAATTTACTCTACATCACTTAATGCACAGGTCTATTTTGACATGGGCTTGTTAGATTCCGTCCATTGCTACAGTATTTATCACAATATAAAAATATATATATATATATATATATGTGATGTATTGTCAAGTATGGTGACCCATACTCGAAATTTGTGCTCTGCATTTAACCCATCCTAGTGCACACACACAGCAGTGAACACACACCTGGAGCAGTGGGCAGCCATTGCTCCAGCGCCCAGGGAGCAATTGGGGGTTCGGTGCCTTGCTCAAGGACACCTCAGTCGTGGTATTGAGGGTGGAGAGAGCGCTGGTTAATCACTCTCCCCACCAACAATCCCTGCCAGACCTGAGATTCGAACCCACAACCTTTGCATTACAAGTCCAACTCTCTAACCATTAGGCCACGACTTTCCCAATATTTACAATATTTAATCTCTACAATATTTATCAGCTCTGAGTATCACCTTCACTTATATGAAACTAATTTAATATTTTTTTAGTTTACTTGAAATAAGGCCAGTGGACATCTGTTGAGTCCTTTTGAGGTTCATGGCAGTGTTTAAAGTAGATAATTTGTGCAATATATAGTAGTCAACATTTGAAGTGGATCAAAAAAGTTAATCAAAGTTGTCCTAAGTCAAGAACACATTTTGGTTTAGGTTTTAGGACAATTTTGATGAAAGGTCTTGATCCACTTCAAATGTTGACTAGTGTATACTATGTCTATTTAAAATTATGAATAATAATATACATGTCTAACATAGCATGTGTAGATTATTATACACATCTAATTTTAAATACTATAGTTCCAGCATCATGGTGTTTCAGTCAGAGACAGGCAGGGTCACTCTTTCTTTCTTTCTTTCTTTCTTTCTTTCTTTCTTTCTTTCTTTCTTTCTTTCTTTCTTTCTTTCTTTCTTTCTCTCGTCCTATTTCTTGCTGTTTCTTTAATTTCATAAACAAGCCATGGCTTTCTTTAAGCTCCCCACACAAACCCACAGGCTAGCCATTCTTTAAAAATCAGTCGACAGCTTGTTATTTTGCAATGACTTGTAAATGGTTGACGAATGCTCCACAAATACGAGAAACGTCAGAGATGGAAAAGGTTAATAGACAGTTGAAGTTTTCATGTTTTTGGATAATGAAATTCAATTGGCTTCAACTGTATTTGTGTAGTGCTTTACAAATCGCTCCAAAGCAGCTTTACAAAGAACAGAATAGTGCTGTACAAACCCCCCAGTGAGCAAAGCAAAAGCCATGATGACAGGGAAAACTCCGGATCCTCTCTGTCTGCATGCACGGATGAGGCCTACTTTACACATTACAGACTGCTCAAGAAAACAACACTCTAAAAAATAAGTGTAATTTTAACTGTAAAATTTTGTAAAAACGCTACTGAAAAAAACTGTTAATAGGTTAACAGTATGTTCCCGTACTATATACAGGGAAAAACTGTAAAAGATCTAACCACACATTTCATGTAATTTTACAGTAAAATGCTGTTAATTGTTCAGTTTTTATTAGTAAAAAATAACAAATCGATGTATAATTTACAGTCAAAAACTGTAAACTGATATTCCCAGAATTCCCTGTGTGACACTCCACATTTGAAAGTATTTTGTTTAAATAATCATGTTTTTTGTTATCAGTTATGTACATTTGGGCTTTATGTTACATCTTCTGTTGTTTAATGAAAGTTTATTGCATTATTTAAGTATCATGTGTGTTACCATGATGGTGTTTTGTGTTTGCATGAATGACTGTGTGCAGCTTCTATATATTAATATATACTTCACCTTCTATATTTTAATATATACTTCTGCTTGTGGCGAAGCTGCTTGTGATGAGCTTTAATTCTTCTCTTTCACCTCCTGCATTATTATGCTGGTTGTCAGTATGTTAAAGGTACAAAACAGATTTTAACAGCAGTGTGTGTTGTTGAATTTAGTGGTTTACATTCAAATTGCCTTGTTTGTAAATTACAGTTATATACTGTAAATTTTACAGTTTTGTTCTGTAAATGTGTTTACAGTTTTTCTGTATTTTTTACAAAATTATTCTGGCAACCACAGCTGCCAAAATTATTTTGTAAAAACTACAGATTTTTTTTTACAGTGAACGACATGTAGCATAGACAGAGCACAACATAAACGTGATACATTATACACAATGAGTGTAACTGCGTGTGCGCAACAGTAAATACGTATACTGTATATAATTTACACAGCACTTCAGTGAAGGTCTAGCTGATCTTTGGTGTTATAGCTGTGGTAAGATCTCTCTAGCTGTGACACTCTGCACTCATGGATGGTGGGGAAAAAGAAATGGTCGACACCTGCTAGGCTCATTGTCTGTTACCACATCTCTGAGCTTTTAGTGCTATTCACAGTCTGGCCATTAAAAGCAGAGTGCACTATATGAAGATGTTTGCTCATGATTCATTGTATCCTTCTGTGGTCGAGGGCTAAACAAAGATGTCTGACCTCTTTTCACTCTAAATGTTTATGAATGCTTATTATTTGCAGTTGTGGATTGTTTACTGTTTGCGCAAATCATTAAGGGGCAGATGAATCCTGTAGGTTTGTTTTATCGGCAAAATGTAATTAAGAGTCTCCCAAGCAGCTTCACATTCATATGCATCGGCATCAGGACATAAACTGAATAGGTTATCTTGTTTCTTTGATAAAACCAGAAGAATCAGAAGCTACTGTCATGCTACCATTGCAAACACACAACCGATTCTGTCTGCCACACACACACACACACACACACACACACACACACACACACACACACACACACACACACACACACACACACACACACTGTCTGAAACAACAGCTTGCCTATCGTGAATGCAGATGATTTTGTGGAAGTGGAATGATTGGGCCTTTGTTACTCCTGGCCAACATTGATCTAGGGTCTTTCCTTAAGAAAGAGTGGAAGGGTTCATAAAGACAGACTCAGTGGTGTGACAGCTGGCTGCACATCTGTCTGTGTGTATTTCTGAATAGGGGCATTACATTAGGGTTTTGTCACTCTTAAAGCGGTATTGAGCTTTACTGAAGGTAAGCTGATTTGACTGTAATGCAGTGCGAGCACGGAGGCTGTAATGACAGGATGAAAGGAATTTGAGAGAATCGAGAGCTTTTTGTTGAACATTCACCCACCCACAGACTCAAAGAGAGAAAGACAAACACACTCATCTTCATTTATGTGCACATCAAATAAGAGAAACAACTAGATTTGCTCGGCTGCGCAGCAAGTCATCGGCACAATGCTACAGGCTCCAGGGAGCTCTTACATGATGGGAAGATGTTCGGGCGCTCTCTGAAGTTTCTTAATGACTCGAGTCAAATTAACAATAAATTTAGCACGACCGAGAAGGCCTCCTGGTTGGATGCATTTCTCACTGTTCTTAGAAGTGCAGAGGACTTTTATTATCCGTGTTTTTGGTAAATTCGCTTTAAGTGACAGGGTAAGCCTGACATTTCAGATTCTGGTATGAATCATACTTAAAACTAATCCGTTTGAACAGTCTGAGTTCTAGATGGGTGAAATATATGAAGAATCACGTTGATTCAATCAGGTGCGGTAGATTTATATCGCAGAAGACTCAATGCAGCATGAATGAGGTTTCAGTGAGAAATGTGAAGTGGAGGCATGCTTATTTAGTTAAAGGTTAGAGGTTTCTAACAGTATTGCTCTGTCTCTGACATCCTTCAACCCGTCGTTTTAGGACTTTTAATCTGGCTCTAGATAAAGTTGTCTGTCAGATGTACCAGAGACATCTTGGACTTGTTTTTGGACAAAGAATATTTGAGTAACAGCGTTCTCACACAAACACATAAGCTTGTGAACGTGCAATGAAAAGGGCTAGCTGTTACTAGTTTTTTCTACTCTGAACTAGGGGGGCGATAGAAAGCTGAAACCCCAAGTAATTTAACCAGGTGGTAGAGTAGAAGAAGTTAGATTTGTTTGGAAGAGGGAAGCATGGTATTGCCCTAGCGCCTCTGCAATTTTAATTGGAGTCCTGATTGAGAAACTCTGTTTCCTGATCAATCTTGTAAGTTTTGTTTTTCTTCATGTTCTCATGTGCATTTGATCTGCTTGATCTTGTTTTTTTTTTTTTTTACATGATCTGCATACGTTAAGTGTGGGCTTTCTAGTTAATGCTAGGTTTTCGTTTTTTTGTAGATGGACTTTTTAAATATCGCTTTGTAGCTGGTGTTGAGTCTTCATGAGTTGCAAAGGCCTTACTTTCATGGATGTCAAGAAGACTTTTTTCAAAGGATTGTTTGTGCCATTTTGCCATATATCCTTTCTTCATTGAGATTACTTGAAGAGCATTTTAAGGACTCATTGCTACTTTTGTGTATGGTTTTGTTCCACTCATCATCAATGAGACTGTATTTGGGGATGTGAACATTGACACACTGAACTCTGAAGATTCTTTGTAGTTGCCACCCTTTCTTTTTTTGTATTAATTCACATTTATGTGCAAACCATCTGTGGCTATATAGATGTGAAGTACTGTATTGGTGTTCTATCAATTCTTTCTCGTTCTTGTCTTAAACTCTATATCATTTACAAACTTAATTTCAGTCTTTGTAGTTTTGTGACAACGCACTGGGAGATACACTGAGCAGTGTTATATTGGTAGTTGGTGGGCCCCTCCTGATTTTTCATATAACTACATGCCTCAGTAGTGGACAGTGGTTATACCACCATGACTTTACTTTTATTACTGCATAAACGTCTGGTTATTTTTCATTTGGAAAATGGTCAGCGAGCCACATGATTCAGCCAGACTTATGAAGGATATGAAGGACGTAGTTAACTAGAGTATTCCTGAGCCTCCTGAAAGCAAAGCCATGAAAATAGTGAGCCTAAAATCTCCCAACCCAACAATCTAGGAGCAAGTATGAAAAATTAGCATTTCAATAGGGGCCAGTTTTACTAAACGTGGCAAATTAGTGCGAGAGCGCAATTTCAAAACAGCCCCGACATGAGGGTGAGTAATTAATGACAGAATTTTAATTTTTGGGTGAACTATCCCTTTAAGAAGAAATATTTAGGAGTTCTAGGGCCAGTTTTACTAACAGTAAAAATTTATTAACAACAAGAAAATTAAAGAACACAGACGCATCATCTCATTTACATATTTACCAATGCAATATACCAAGTGCAGCGAAAATTAGCGTAGTCGCAAATAAAGAAATAAAGAAGCCACGGTATGTTGAAAAGAGGCCAAAAAATGAAGGGTTGCAAGAAGTTTTGGTAACACATTATAATAACTGCACACTATGAATCATTAGTTAAGCATTAGTAATTAGTCAATTCATCTTTTATAAAGCATTGTTCCATCATTAATAGTCATTAGTAAGCAGTTTATAAATACAGCTATAAATGCCTTGTTCTTGAGCATATCTATAATGTTTAATAATTGTATTTTCATACTTTATTAGCGATCAATTTATCATTTCTAAATTATTATGTTATTTAGGAGTTGTCAGTGGTTCATAAGTTAATTTAGCAAGTGTAAGTAAATGATTAAACTATTTAAATGTACATTTATAAATCTTATTATTTAGACACATGATAATAGTTGCTCAGTGTGTTAATAAATGCTTTATTAACACATATTCCTGCTGTGATTCATGATTTAGTCAGGTAGTTATAAAACATTTAGTAGTTGGCAGATATCTATTTTTGTGAGCTCATCTAAAGTGAGGACTATTTATATCTTATAAAGCATTTATAAAGGAGATTTAATTATCAATGCAGAAAAGTTAAACAAACACAACACAGAGGGATACAGAACACAGAAATATTTATGAAACTATACACTTGATAAGAAATGAAAAATAAACCTCTGCAATTTCATAGACAAAATAAAATAAAAATTCAAGTGTACAGTTAAATTGTTTTGCATCTTGAAATAAATATTTCTGAGTTCTGTATCCCTCTGTGTTGTGTTTGTTAGGAAGATAACTGAGCCTTTAAATCTCTTTGTAATAGATATGCTTATAAATCAAGAACAAGGCATTTATATCTGTATTTATAAACTGCTTACTAATGACTATTAATGTTGGGACAATGCTTTATAAAGGATGAACTGACTATTTACTAATGCTTACCTAATGATTCATAGCATGCAGTTATTATAAAGTGTTACCGAAGTTTTGATAGAGCTGGTATTGTGTGACTCCTAGTTGAAGGTTTAAAGTCGTCATTTATTTCCTGATGCAAATTAAAAATAACATGGCTTGCAAACGATATGTTCAGATAATGTGGTTGTTCTTCTCTCTGTTCTCTGCGGTGACAGCAACAATAATTGCAGCCATTTCAAGTGCAAAATAGTTTAAAACATGCTTTTTTGGCCGTTAAATAATGGTGTAAATACCAGTAATTTGACGAGCGCAAACATTAGTAAATCTCGTTGCATGATTCATTTGAATACTCTCCTCCCATAACGTTTGCATCTGAAAGGGAAACTCCTACAAATGCATATTCAATAAGGTCAGGTGCAAAAATAACTGTGTCCACGCCTTTTCAGCGCTAATTCTTCACCGCGTGTCTTTAGTAAAACCTGACAGTAGTCTTTTAACGCCAAAAGACGGTTTACACTGGTGCAAGTTAAACTGTCCTTTGAACTCCTAAATATTTCTTCTTAAAGGGATAGTTCACCCAAAATTATTCTGTCATTAATTACTCACCCTCATGTCATTCCAAACCTGTAAGACCTTACGCGTTATTTTTTGCTTTCGTTGCACACAAAAAGTAATCTCGTAGCTTCGTTAAATTACGGTTGCTTGAAGCACTGAAGTCACATGGACTGTTTTAACGATGTCCTTACTACATTTCTGTGCCTTGATTGTGTTAGGATACTTGGAGGGTCAGAAAGCTCTTGGATTTCATCAAAAATATCTTAATTTGTGTTCTTAAGATGAACGAAGACCTTACGGGTTTGCAATGACTTTAGGGTGAGTAAGTAACGACAGAATTTTAATTTTTGGGTGAACTATCCCTTTAAACCATATTCAGAAAGGCCTTAGTTTCATATAATAATTAGCAGGGCTTCTTTGTATTGTAATTCTGTGCGAAACGACAATCTCAGTAACTGTTTTCTTTTTATTTATTTATTTTTTCCTGACTGTGCGTTCACGTGCCAGTAAAGATTGCAGTGTCTTTTAACCCGTAGCATGTAACCCCAGGTAATAGTAATCCCATGCAAACTGACATAAGCACGTGAATCTGCTGTGAAAGACACCTGAACAGTCTGTAAGCCGGTCTGTAATCATTGTTTCTCAAGTTCTCCTAGTTTCTAGACACTGCTCAATGATAAGACACCAGAAAACGAAGACACACTGGCTGCTGCAGATGGACTTAAGGACTTGATGCATGTTCTTCTCAAGCTCTTTGCTTCCGAGCTCTTTACTGAAAATATATACTATGCTTGGAGAGCACTAAACCTCTGCTGCAAACACCAAACACCAAAGCATGCAAAAAGCTGTATATATATATACACCACGCAGAAATGCCATCGCGCCAGAAATGGAAGTAAATCACTACATTAACATATTTAGCAGCTGGAAAAATGCAACTATACAGCAGTGATGATTTGGGTCTGTCACAACCTTCTATAAACAAAGAGATCACACAAACAATTACAGCACTTTCAGAACCTCATTGTGTCGCTGTTCATTTCCTATAAAATACGTGACCCTGGACCACAAAACCTTAATTTTGTTTAAGTCTTAATTCTTAAGTCGCTGGGGTATATTTGTAGCAATAGCCAACAATACATTGTATGGGTCAAAATTATCCATTTTTCTTTTATGCCAAAAATCATTAGGATATTAAGTAAAGATCATGTCCCATGAAGATATTTAGTAAATTTCCTACCATAAATATATCAACTTAATTTTTGATTAGTAATATGCATTGCTAAGAACATCATTTGAACAACTTTAAAGGTGATTTTCTCAATATTTAGATTTTTTTGCACCCTCAGATTCCAGATTTTCAAATATTGTATCTCAGCCAAATATTGTCCTATCATAACAAACCATACATCAATGGAAAGATTATTTATTCAGCTTTCAGATGATGCATAAATGTCAATTTGGAAAAATTGACACTTATGACTGGTTTTGTGATCCAGGGTCACATATGTTAAGTATGACAGCATGGTAAATAAAAAAAAAAGAATATATATACATATATAATGTGTGTGTGTGTGTGTGTGTGTGTGTGTGTGTGTGTGTGATGTGTGGTGTGTGTGTGTGTGTAGGAGAGAGAGAGAGAGAGAGAACGAGTAAAACAGCCGTAATTACGCCTGTAATTTCAAAGTGAAGGCTTATAATAGACCCTACTCTTAAAAGTGCTCTTTTATTTCCTTTTTGGACAACCAACCAATCACAGTCTTCAAAAGACTGTGTCATAGCTAGCAACGGGAGTGTTTGTCTTTTCCTCGCTCAGAGTTGCTCTCAGATTGGTCCTGAATCACTTTTAAGCTAAGACTCCTAGTTAGAATTTTTAAAGCTATGTTAGGAGCTTTCTTAGAATCTTTAAGAATATGGGCCCAGATGATCTCTAAGTGGACAGAGGATATGTAACTTCTTATGCTCTTGCAACTCAAACAGAGGAGGAGAGCATTCTGTGAAGTGACAGTCTGAGAGCTGGGGGACGTGAGATAAAAAGGGGGTTTCAATGGCATTTTTGAGCATCCTGGGGCAAAATCCATACCCTGAGGACTCTCTTAAATAATTCCAAAAAACTAAAGAGAATACTGTATGCTCAGAAGCTCAGTGAGAGAGATTCAACGATGCTCTTTGGTGGAGAAAATTACAACCCCCCCCCCCCCCCAAAAAAAAAAGATCCAATGCACACTTCAGCAAAGCTAATTCAATTCAAGTTTATTTGTATAGCGCTTTTCATGATGCAAATCGTTACATAGCAGCTTTACAGAAAATTTAAGTTTCTACATTATATTTAGTAATAATTTAGTAATCTCAAGTTGATGTCCATATAGCAGAAATTTACGGTAAAAATCTAATAAAACCTTGTATTCAGCAGGCTATTTCATAATAGAACATGTTAAAAGAAGAGTACAAATAATTGGCTGCAAACCCATTCTGAGATTTAACCACATAATTGTTGCATTGTACAAAACATAGGTAAAACACTATTTGAAAGTAAGGGATTAAGTCAATTTCTCCATTTAGAAAAAACATTCCCTTCATATGATGTATAAGCTTTTTTTCTTTCTAATGATTTTAAATGATCTCCACCTCTAATATTTTGCCTACTGTAACTGTAGTATGAACTGCTGTTCTGAGCTACCAGAACATGTCTCCTTACCATATATTTCTCTGTGCTTATGCTGAGTGAAAGAGAAATGTGGACAAATTATTGCAAGTTTTATCTGTTATTGATTTGTAATGAATTTACAGTTCAGACATTGATTACTTTATGTAAAATGTTGTGTTGGTTTTTGGGTGTCTCCTCATAGCGAGAAGCTCCTGGGTCATGTCCTTTCTGTGTGGAGTTTGTATGTTCTCTGAATGCAGGTGGGTTTGGAGGATGGATAGACATACTGCATTTTTTTTCAGTGTTTACCTAAAGTGCAAACATGATTTATACTGTAAATACTAAACCATGTGTATGATATCAAGTTCACTTAAAAGAAACGTGTTGCAAGTAGCAGCAGAAAAGATAACAGTACACATATAAGTGTACAACTAGTAGTCCTACACTGAAATTAGTATAATTACTAAGCTTCTTGCCAGAGGCAATTCCAGCTAAGACGAGTAACACAAAATGTGTTATACTTTATTTGTATGTCAAATTCTACTTGCAGTTCACTTGTAAAAAATTTACATCAGAGTGCTTTCAGGCATATTTTTGAGTAATATTGAAATGCATGCCAGTATTGGAATGTACTGCAGTGTATCAGCATTCATGGACAGGACCTGATAACATCAAAGTGCCCTTCAGTTTCTGTTCACACAGGGCAGTACACTCAATGGCACATCGGTGTACCTTAATTCCCCCTAAAAGATTCATAGTATACCGATGTTACGAGCACTTCCTCTGTCTGATTGCCTCTTCAAGATGAATCGCTTTATGTACACAGGGTTCCTGTGGCTCAGTGGTAGAGCATTGCGTTAGCAGCGCAAAAGGTTGTGGGTTCAATTCCCAGGGAACACACATACTGATAAAAAAAATGTATAACCTGAATGCACTGTAAGTTGCTTTGGATAAAAGCGTCTGCTAAATGCATAAATGTAAATGTAAATGTACTCCCCAATTGTAAGTCGCTTTGGATAAACGCGTCTGCCAAATGACTAAATGTAAATGTAAGTATACATTAAAGGAACACATTACTACTCTAAAGTACGAATCAGGATCTTTTAGGGGTTGATTTGAACCTTTAAGGGCACTGCCCCAGTGACCAACTACTGTACTAGTTTGCCATTTTGCACTTTTGTTCTGTGTTGGCAAGTAAACACAGACAAAGAGAAATTAAATTCACCTTAGATCTACTCATCTTTTTAATTCTGAAAAGCCCTTGTCATCAGAGTGAATATCTGCTGACTCACATACTTACACTGTGATGAAGACTGAGAAGTGAGGAGACCAGCATGACTCACATCAAATCCATCGTCCAGCAGCTTTAACCATTACAGTATTGATCTCTTCTAGCCCTTGCCCACTGATTTAAGAGTCTGCTCTCCAGAGATGAATCTCTTTGTTTTGAGAGAGACTTTAAAATCCCTCGGGGTAAGTGAATCACAAGGCAATCTATGAACCAGTCTGAACCGAAGGGATCCTGATGTATACTTTACCATCTGTGTTGTTTCTCTGAATATTGCTTAATCGGTTTCAAAACAAGGGTCAATACTATGTATCTAAATGTGAAACAGCAAGGGACCTAACGTAGGGTCCTTGTGGACTTCTTGTTCATTGTTGTGTTCATGACAATACTGATTTAAACATAAAAAGGGCATACAATGGCAACAAATTCATAAGCTAAGTAAGTGTGGGGTGGGGGGGGATCAGAAAATTATATAACTGTAAGTGTATGAAAATTGTTTTAGAAAGAAAAAATATGAAAGTGAAAAAATGGTAAAGAAGTTTCATGAGTGCTTAGCATGATTTTCTTCCAACTGTTGCATAATAGTTGCTGTGGAAAATTAGGACAATTGTTATATTGCTCCCTTGCTCTTAATGCATTGTTGGATGTTTTCAGCCTTGCATGAGTCCTGTTGCGTATGAGTCCATCAGTTGTCCTCAGTGTGAAAAGATGGATCTCAAAATCATTGTGAAAAGAACAAACTGGTCTCATGGCATAAACATACCTGGGGGCACTTTTTAGCGAGACCGTTTTTACGTACCATACTGCACGTTTCGCCGCAGTTTCAAAGAGAAATGTCCACTGAGTGGCACTAAAACACAGGTTCAATACGTAAACCCTGGCATGTTTTTATTACGTTGATATAGGCACGTATTGCTGTGTTTTTATCACGTTGCTTCAGGTACGTATTGTGGCGGTTCAGAATTCAAATATCCGGGGACCGTCGCTAAAAATTAATGCTCTATCGTGTTGGAAATATGCCCTACACCAAACCCAACCCTAAACCTACCTGATAGTGTTGACAAATTCAAAACGCATTTGTTGATGCAACCATGCTATTTAAACGTCCTTATATGCAGATTTGATCTGTTTTGTCGAACCGTAGTTACACGCGATTCGAACCGGAGCTCCTTGCCTCTCAAATACGTCTCCATACTCCGTGAGCTACCGAACAAACCTACCGTCTATGAAAACCCATAGATATGAAGCTGGATATGTGTGATGCTAATGTTCAAAAGCATCAGTTTTCAAATCTCCCAGCATATTAATATTGTTTTGAAGTCATAACATGATATTCATCAAGTAATTGTGCGAAAATTACACTTTATTAATCAAAACTCTGTAAATTTTGTGTGAAAAGGAATAAAAGGCATCAGAGTTTTACTGCCTCTTGTGTTCATTTCTTTTGGAAACTGTAGTGATATGTACTTATTGGTACGTATTCCGCGTCTCACTAAAAAGTGACCCCAGGTACGTTTATGCCATGAGACCAGGTAGAAAAAGAAATGTGCAGGACATGGAGAATATCAGGTAACTGCTCAGGACCTAAACTTAACATCTACCTTACTAACTGTTAATATGCTGCAAATTAGGAGTTTATTGAGGCAAAAGTCATAGTTAATAGTAAGAATTGGATCTTAAAATAAAGTGTGACCCTAAAGTGTTACTGAGAGTACTCTTCAAAGTGCGCTGTCATAAACTAAACATTTGGCTAGAAGTATAGAGCTATATACTATAACTAGTAAACTAGCAGTATACCTCAAGGTTACTTGTAGTATAGTTTTGTACATTTATATTAGTACTAACTACATTACATATTCTTGGAAAATATAGTTGAACTTTATTTGTTATGTCTCGTTCTGTGTTGGTTATGTTTTCATTCTGTTACCTGTTCTGCTTTGCCTGAGTTCTAGTTCCTTGTTTGTTTCCATGGTTGTTAATTTGTTCCTCACCTGTTCCTAGTTCTGTTCATTATTTTGCTTGTGTATTTAAGCCCTGAGTTCCTTCTATCCATTGTTCGGTTTCATAATGTTATAAGTGGCTGCATTTCTCCTGTGATTCTCCAGCATGCTCATTGTCAGATTGTGAAATACAGCTTTCAGTTTATTCTCCAACGACATGTACCACTGTAATGTGACATTATTAAGTTTAACTAGAAACATTTGCGGTAACACTTTATTTTAGGGTCTCTTAACTAGTTGCTTATTAGCATGCATATTACTAGAATATTAGCCATTTATTAGTACTAATTAAGCACATATTAATGCCTTATTCTACATGACCTTATTCTACATCCCTAATGCTACCCAATACCTAAACTTAACAATACCTTACTAACTATTAATAAGCAGCAAATTAGTTTTTTCTTCAGTCTTTGCGACTAATGCCAACAAAGTTTTCTAGTCTATTTAAAAGAATGTTGTGATCGATAGTGTCGAACGCAGGGCTAAGATCCAGTAGAACTAATAGAGAGATACAACCACGATCAGATGATAAGAGCAGGTCATTTGTAACTCTAATGAGAGCAGTCTCAGTACTATGATACGGTCTAAATCCTGACTGGAAATCCTCACAGATATCATTTTTCTCTAAGAAGGAATATAATTGTGAGGATACAACCTTTTCTAATATCTTTGACAGAAAAGGGAGATTCGAGATCGGTCTGTAATTAACTAGATCTTTGGGGTCAAGTTGTGTTTTTTTAATGAGAGGCTTAATAACAGCCAATTTAAAGTTTTTGGGGACATATCCTAATGACAATGACGAATTAATAATAGCCAAAAGAGGATCTATGACTTCTGGAAGCACCTCTTTTAGTAGTTTAGATGGAATAGGGTCTAACATACATGTTGTTGGTTTAGATGATTTAACAAGTTTATACAATTCTTCCTCTCCTATAGTAGAGAATGAGTGGAATTGTTCCTCAGGGGATCTATAGTACACTATTTGATGTGATAATATAGCTGACGGCTGCATGGTTACAATTTGATCTCTAATAGTATCAATCTTGGAAGTAAAGTAGTTCATAAAATCATTACTGCTGTGCTGTTGGGAAATGTCAACACCTGTTGATGCTTTATTTTTTGTTAATTTTGCCACTGTATTGAATAAATACCTGGGGTTATGTTTGTTTTGTTCTAAAAGAGACGAAAAGTAATCAGATCTAGCAGTTTTTAAAGCTTTTCTGTAGGATAGGGTACTTTCCCGCCAAGCTAAACGAAATACCTCTAGTTTTGTTTTCCTCCAACTGCGCTCCATTTTCCGGGCTGCTCTCTTTAGAGTGCGAGTGTGCTCATTATACCACGGTGTTGGACTCTTTTCCTTAATCTTCCTTAAGCGTAAAGGATCAACTGTATCTAAAGTGCTAGAAAAGAGAGAGTTCATAGTTTCTGTTACATCATCAAGTTGTTCTGAGCTGTTGGATATGCTAAGGAATTGAGATAAATCAGGAAGATTACTTACAAAGCAGTCTTTTGTGGTAGAAGTGATGGTTCTACCATATTTGTAAGAAGGAGTTGAATTTACAGCTTTAACTATATGGAGTTTACACAAGACTAGATAATGATCTGATATATCATCGCTTTGCTGCAGAATTTCAACACCATTAACATCAATTCTATATGACAGTATTAAATCTAGAGTATGATTTCGACTATGAGTAGGTCCTGAAACGTGTTGTCTAACCCCAATAGAATTCAGAATGTCTATGAATGCTGATCCTAATGCATCTTTTTTATTATCAACATGGATATTAAAATCACCCACAATTAGGACTCTATCTGCAGCCAGCACTAACTCTGATAGAAAATCAGCAAATTCTTTAATAAAGTCTGTATGGTGCCCTGGTGACCTGTATACAGTAGCCAGTACAATTGTTACGGAGGATTTATCATTAATACTTTTTTCTCTAGATAATTTTATATGAAGCACCATTACTTCAAAGGAGTTATACTTAAAGCCTGTCTTCTGAGAAATACTGAGAATATTGTTATAAATTGTAACAACACTTTGTAAGTGTAAGTGGGCATTGATTGAATCTGTTGAATTGATCCCTATACTGGCCACTCACACATCCACATTCTTTAGCACTTAAATGCTTTACAAATAAATTTAGTATTCTCACTCGCACTATAAAGTTATTCTGCATACATATTGCCAAAATTAAAAGAACAACAACACTTACAATGCAATAAAAAGCTTTGTTCTTTATTATTTCCTGCAGTTGTCTCTGTCTTTGATGTCTTACTACAATAGTATAATCCACTAATTAATTCGGGAATGTTTAGTGAAGAGGCAGGAAATCCATTCATCATTTCATTGGTGGACAGAACTATAGATCGGACCCACAGCTAGCCATGTTTATAGATTAGTGTTGGTAAGTGCAGCTCAACATGAAAAGTGTTTTAATTGGCCGAGACTGATTGAGGACTTGCCTAAATGACTGAGAGATGATTGGAATTAGACTGGGATTTCAGCAAACGTCAGTGCTGAAGGTCAGCTTCTTTCATTTGCCCTATTAGCGTGTATCACGCCTCACCGCTGATCGCAACAAAACAGTCAATTAACCAACTACTGCGCTCGCTTTAGCCTGGGGAACATATTTCATTAAAACTGTCACAGTACTAACAAAGCCATCATACAGCCAATTTAGTCTCTTTGGAGCATTTCATTAGTGACATTTCAACATGTTTCATTGAGAAAAAATGCAATAAAATAGTTGTTACCCAACACTTACAGAAGGGTGCTACAATATGATTTGTATTCAAAACAAAGGGAACCCCTAAGAGTTTTTTTGTTTTTTTTTCTAATGGAACAAGCATACGTCATATTAAAAATATTTCATAGAGTTACTTGACAAATGTTGTGCACAGAAGATAAATGTATGCTGGGACAGCGGCCGTTAATCAGCATATGTGAGATTAGCAGAAGGACAAAGAAGGGTTTAAACTAGTTAGTGTCACTGACAGTATAAGCCTCTTGAGCAATCACTTGTTTGGGACTCTTTAGTGACATAAATGGTGACATGGTTAATGATGCCTTTCAATAGGCACTATGTAGGAAGTAAAAAAAAAAATTCAACAAACCTGTTATTTGACAGATCAATGTGACAAATGAAGTGTATTGTCATATTTTCAGCTCTGTTTTGGCTTAATTAGATCAGGTCTGTGTCTATGTACTATAAGACTGCCAAAGCATGACAGATGACATTGTCACTCCAGACATCTATTTGTTTCGCTTTGTCTGCCTCTGATTATGAATGTGAATCTGAGATTTGAGAACTTTTTTGAAAATATGTGTGTGAGTATGTGTTTCCCAGTGTAAAACTTGCTTCTATGATACTTATGTTAGCGTCCCACCATCCCCAAGGCCAACCCCGGTAAGTCAGATATAAGTTTTATAACGTTTTGCCCAATTGGTTATCTGTCAGATGAAATATTTAGTTCTTCTCCTCAAGAAGATTTGAGTTCTCATTCATGTTTTCAAACGGTGCAGGATGAGTGGCATGCTGAGGCTTAGGGTTAAGGTCGTGTTTACATACTAAACCTAGGTTTGAGAGAACATAGACCACTAATTTAGAAACTATTTCAGTGAGACATCTACTTGAACAAAATGTTATTTTAAAATGTTACAATAACAGCTGCCATTGGTCATCCCCAAAGGTATCGGAATGCCCTAACAGTAAATTATACTACTGTATTTGGGTCATTCTTCATTTGTGGTGACAAGCCGTGTCCCTCTACTTTACAACAGTTGAAATAAACTTTAAATACCAATAAATCATAAAATGTTTGCATGTTTGTATTCTGTAGAGTAAACACAAATTGTGCACTGTTAATAGTTAAATTTTTTGTTTTAAAATACATATTTAATTGAGTTTTAGAGATTGCATTTGTAACAAAATATGGATGTTCCCACCATACCTCAGAGAGGTATAATGGAATGTAATTGCAACAATATAACATTTTTAACACAAATAAAGTGGTTATATTGTGAATATAGATTTTATTTAACGTACAATTTTATTAAATTGTTTTAAAAAATACATATTTTGTTATATTTAAGAAAACATTCATGTCTATGGTGTTACAACAATGGATGTGGCACCTTTAAGAAAAGGGAGAATTCTATTTGGACTACTTCCTGTGTGTAAAGGTCACTGCAGGTGCTGTTGATCTGAGCGTACATTCTTTCTTATTAATTTTCTTAAAGGTAGCTAAATTTCCGTGTCACACTTTATTAGTATCTGTGGTGTTATGTTGATAACTTGCAGATCTGACATATTTTAATCAATATATTGATAAACACATCAAGCACATTAATATTTCCTAAATGTCCCCTGATCTTGAAATCATCATGATGGCAGCCTCCATTTGAGAAAAGTCTGGATTTAGGCTGATTTGTCTTTTCTGGTAACATCACAGAGCCTATAGTAACTTGCAATATAAAGTCTGTGGTGTTACTTCAAAATGACAGACATAAGTGGCTGTGTCACCAGTGTTTGATTGAAATTATTAAAAAATCGAAATGTTCTTAAGCTTTTATTTTAATGGATAAAGCATATTGAACTAATTTTAAATGCATAGCAATACATTTTATTAGACAAAAACAAACAAACATTTTTACAGTTTCTGCCTCTCATTTGCCACCCCATTTGAAGAATGACCCGTTTGTCACATAAGCATTTAAATCATAAATCATTTATCAGTGTGCCTGACAATCTCAGACAGAAACCAGTTACAGTATCAAAATTCACAGTTAGCCAAGCCAATTAAGAAAACAAGGATGACCTTTTAACATCAATGTTTGTTCACACTTTTTTAATTGGCATGTAGAGACATGATTAATAGAATCCACTTGACCAATCGAACATATTCTGTCCTAAATCAAGATCTTTTGGGATGTATAACAATCAATCCTATTGTTAAATGCACTCTACAACTACAAATGAATGACATTTAACAATGAATGCGTATGAAATCAAAAAATCAAATTAGAAATTTTATTAGAGATCCTGATACTCATCCCATCAATCTATATGCTAGGGAGTGCTTACATTGGGTACGGAAAGTATTCAGACCCCCTTAAATTTTTCACTCTTTGTTATATTGCAGCCATTTGCTAAAATCATTTAAGTTCATTTTTTCCTCATTAATGTACACACAGCACCCCATATTGACAGAAAAACACAGAATTGTTGACATTTTTGAAGATTTATTAAAAAAGAAAAACTGAAATATCACATGGTCCTAAGTATTCAGACCCTTTGCTGTGACACTCATATATTTAACTCAGGTGCTTTCCATTTCTTCTGATCATCCTTGAGATGGTTCTACACCTTCATTTGAGTCCAGCTGTGTTTGATTATACTGATTGGACTTGATTAGGAAAGCCACACACCTGTCTATATAAGACCTTACAGCTCACAGTGCATGTCAGAGCAAATGAGAATCATGAGGTCAAAGGAACTGCCTGAAGAGCTCAGAGACAGAATTGTGGCAAGGCACAGATCTGGCCAAGGTTACAAAAAAATTCTGCTGCACTTAAGGTTCCTAAGAGCACAGTGGCCTCCATAATCCTTAAATAGAAGACGTTTGGGACGACCAGAACCCTTCCTAGAGCTGGCCGTCCGGCCAAACTGTGCTATCGGGGGAGAAGAGCCTTGGTGAGAGAGGTAAAGAAGAACCCAAAGATCACTGTGGCTGAGCTCCAGAGATGCATTCGGGAGATGGGAGAAAGTTGTAGAAAGTCAACCATCACTGCAGCCCTCCACCAGTCGGGGCTTTATGGCAGAGTGGCCCGACAGAGGCCTCTCCTCAGTGCAAGACACATGAAAGCCCGCAAGGATTCTCTGGTCTGATGAGACCAAGATAGAACTTTTTGGCCTTAATTCTAAGCGGTATGTGTGGAGAAAACCAGGCACTGCTCATCACCTGTCCAATACAGTCCCAACAGTGAAGCATGGTGGTGGCAGCATCATGCTGTGGGGGTGTTTTTCAGCTGCAGGGACAGGACGACTGGTTGCAATCGAGGGAAAGATGAATGCGGCCAAGTACAGGGATATCCTGGACGAAAACCTTCTCCAGAGTGCTCAGGACCTCAGACTGGGCCGAAGGTTTACCTTCCAACAAGACAATGACCCTAAGCACACAGCTAAAATAATGAAGGAGTGGCTTCACAACAACTCCGTGACTGTTCTTGAATGGCCCAGCCAGAGCCCTGACTTAAACCCAATTGAGCATCTCTGGAGAGACCTAAAAATGGCTGTTCGCCAACGTTTACCATCCAACCTGACAGAACTGGAGAGGATCTGCAAGGAGGAATGGCAGACGATCCCCAAATCCAGGTGTGAAAAACTTGTTGCATCTTTCCCAAAAAGACTCACGGCTGTATTAAATCAAAAGGGTGCTTCTACTAAATACTGAGCAAAGGGTCTGAATACTTAGGACCATGTGATATTTCAGTTTTTTTTTTTTTTTTTTAATAAATCTGCAAAAATGTCAACAATTCTGTGTTTTTCTGTCAATATGGGGTGCTGTGTGTACATTAATGAGGAAAAAAATGAACTTAAAGGATTTTAGCAAATGGCTGCAATATAACAAAGAGTGAAAAATTTAAGGGGGTCTGAATATTTTCCGTACCCACTGTAAGTAAGACATATCAACTGCACTATTTGTCATTTAGAAAAACGCAAAATTTGGAATAAAGAGTTCAAACAAATGATTAACCAAACAGTTGGTATGCAATTTGAATGTAATCTATAAAACTAATAATTTTGTACTGTAATGTAAACATGGACCGTGTAACATATACTACTGTGAATTCATTGTTGTTTTGGAAAGAAAGAGAAGAAAACACCGTAATTCTACCTGTTAGTGGGGGGTTTAGGTCATTGTTTTTTTAGTGAGAAAGTGTGCTTGTTGCTTGACAAACTTCGTTATTGTTATGGATGAATGTGTTGATTTAGATCAGGGGCCTGTACCATGAAGACGGTTTAGCTGGCTAGCCAGGTAAGATTCAGTTTAGTTTGTGCCAACTCTGGGTTTTAGGTACCATAAATGTGGCTTGGCTTTTAGCTGCGTTCATTACCATAGTAACTTACACTCCACAGATAACCTGCTCCGGGGTTATGTTCTGGGTTAGAGCTCTCAAACTGAAATTGGACCAATCAGCTTCAAGCAAAGTGACACATCTCTGATGCAATAAAGCCACTCCTCAAGTTTCTGTTACTCCAAATTAAAGGACGCTACATAGTTAAACATTTTTAAAGATAAAATCATCAGTTCCCTTTCGAGGGAACTTCGAACTGTGTACTCTAGGGGTTACTATGGGGAACACCGTCAGCGTGACCCGTGTCTGAAGCATACATACAAAAACACCACCTGTTGTCTGGCGACAGCCTATGACGTCACTACCAGCGCGACCACATTATAAAGAGGCGCCAGGAAAATACGTTATCCTCTTCTTCGTCTTCAGTGACTGTTTTGTTTGAAGCGTGCATTCTAATGATTTCAGCATATCAGTTATTCTGACATTAAGGGGATGCGTAGAAACGGCTATGAGGGATGCCCCCTGTGGAAGAGACGCTAGCCAGCTATCTCTCTGTGGGCAAGACATCCTCTCTCAAGGCTCCCTCCTTGCCATCGAAGCCCCTTCAAAAGTATGCAGCAGCAGGTCAGGCTGTCACTTCGTTGCAGACGATGGCGTTGCTTCAGGCATACCAGGCTGATCTGCTGAAAGACCTGGATAAGGGTCAGGGCTTGTCACCTGATTAAGTAGCTGAGCAGGCGCTGCACCACGGATTTGGCTCTCCGTGCCACTAAGCAGGCCGCCACTGCTATGGGCAGGTGTGCCATGGTGATAACGGAGAAACATCTGTGGGTGAATCTGGCAGATATTGGGAAGAAAGAGAAAGACTTTCTTCTCGATGTTCCAGTTTCCCCTTCCGAGCTTTTCGGTACCTCCGTCAAGACAGTGGTCGAGAAGTTTAGGGAGGCGAAGGCGTGCTCATCAGCCTTTAAAACCTTCATTCCAAAAAGGTCCAGGTCTGAGACCGAACAATGCAGGGGTCCTGGCCCATCTCCGTCTGGGGATCAGAGATGGGCACAGAAGGCTAGTGTCGCGGCTCGTGCCCCTCCCCCGCCTGCGGGTAGGGCTAGAGGAAGGCGCGGGTCAAAGAGAGGTAGGCAAGACCTGAGGGAGGTGATCCAGACGAGGCGTTCTCAACACTCTCGTCCGGACCAGAGTAAGACTTGAACATCTACTCCCTTCCCTCAGGGGGCCTGTCATCTGCCCTCATCTTCCCCTCTCTAATTCCCCTGCAGCCAACGTTAACTCCACCTGACTTCCCTATGCTGCCATCTGGTAAGCGCTTCCGCAGCCTGATGGCAAAAACCGAGAGACTTAGGAGGAGTTTCTTCCCCAAGGCCATCAGGCTCCTGAACTCAAACTCAGCCTCTTAACATCATCTGACTTACTTCAAATCACTAATCACACACTCATTACTCTCTACCTCATAACTGTCAGTGTAATTTGCTCATTTGCACATTTGCACACTTGCACACAACACTTTCTGTGTCTTGTAACATATCTTATCTTATTTTTATATTTATTTTATTTTTTGTGATTGGCTGCTTCATGTCAACCATGTACAACCTGTTTGCACATTCCTCTCTGTACAGTCATGCTTATCTTAATATTTAATTCTACAGCTTACTGTCATGCACATTCTTTTATATTTTATATTTTATTCTTTACATCTTATTTTTTATTAATTTTATCTTATGTACACTTCCCTTGTGTTGTTTTTTCAATATTTGCACTGTCCATGGAGCGGACCCGACTCTCATTTCACTGCTGGTTATACAATCTCTGTATAGTCGTGTATGTGACAAATAAAACTTGAAACTTGAAACTTGAAACTGACCGAGGTTAGGTGGGAACCTAGAAACCTGCATTTTAAAAAACATTGCAGTCTATATGCTGGACTAATGATGTTTTGGTTAAGTTCTATGTTTCATAGAAACTACCTTACTGATGTTCCGGACCCGACTCTTCGGACTTCGCCTCCGGGATTGATCTCATGCACAGGAACCATGGATGGGTGAGTACGATCCAGTTCTACGGTTCACTGGTATTGTGTAGCCATCCTTTGCAGTATTTCTGGGACCTGTCGTTTGGTGTGTTTCACCTCTTGCTTTCGACTCAGTGATGACCTCACTCGTCGATACTAGATCCAGGCTAGGATGAGAGCCCTGTTCCCAGGCCGCATACCCCTGGATCGTGTGGCCCAGTCATAGGTTTCTGGGGGAGCCTCCTTGGTCATCAGGTCTCCAGCACTGCAATTCCAGGACCTGCGGGTCTTTTTACTATCAGTTTCTTGGCAGGGGACACCTCTTATTTAGGAAGGTGCATGGCTATCTGAGGATATATATGTGCTAGCTCAGGGACTGCTCCCCTTCCGGGTTTTTTAAGTAGCAATCTCCCTGAGCCCTTGCCTAGAGTGTTCCGCTGCTAGGATTGTGGCTCTGGAGGGCTTACCGAGGTTTCAGGCAGTGGCTAGCATTGCTCCCCTCGCCATAGAGGGTCACCTATAAGCAAGCCGCTCCCTTCTGAGTCTGAGTGCCCTGTTGGTAGAGCCAGCATTGCTCCCCTCATCTAGAGGGTCACCTATGAGCACGCTGCTCCCTTCCGAGGGCTGTGATTCAGCGGCCTCAGGTGCTCTCCTGGTCAGTCGAGCCAGTATAGCTCCCCTCATCGAGAGGGTCACCTATGAGCACGCTGCTCCCTTCCAAAGGCTGTGATGCAGCGGCCTCAGGTTGATAGGCCTCTCTCTGCCTCCCTGTTAGGTTGCTCTCCTTGTTGGTCGAGCTAGCATTATGCCGCTCCCTTCTGAGCGTCTGAGTTCCCTCTCATGTTAGAGTTGGGTTCTCCAAGGTTGTTAGGATTCTTTATGCCTCCCTGCTAGGTTGCTCTCCTATGGTCGAGCTAGCATTGCTCCCCTCACCATAGAGGGTCACCTTTGAGCATGCCGCTCCCTTCCGAGCATTCGAGTTCCTTCTCATTCTGAGAGTGGGGTCCTCCGCTTCCCAGAGCTCTGTGATTTGGAGGTGCTCTCCTTATGGTCGAGCTAGCATCGCTCCCCTCACCATAGAGGGTCACCTATGAGCAACGCTGCTCCCTTCCGAGCACTGTGATTCAGCGGCCTCAGGTTGATAGGCTTCTCTCTGCCTCCCTGTTAGGTCGCTCTCCTTGTTGGTTGAGCTAGCATTGCTCCCCTCACCATAGAGGGTCACCTATGAGCATGCCGCTGCCTTCTGAGCGTCTGAGTTCCCTCTCATGCTGAGAGATGAGTTCTCCGCTCTCCAGAGCTGCCATTCAGCAGCTTCAGGTTGTTGGGCCTCTTTTGGCCTCCCTGTTAAGTTGCTCGCTTTGCGGCTCCCTAGAACAGCTTAAATCCATGTTATGGTAAGTGCGCATGCTAAGTCTCTGTGCACTTTCTCAAGCCACATTGTGGTAAGATCGCACATCAGGTGTTTTGCGTTCTTTCTAAAATCCTGTACGGTAAGGGTTACGCGCTGCGGCTTTGTGCCTTTTCTTTGAGTTGGTCAGACCTCGGTTTCGCCTTGGGCCCCACTCTACCTATTTCTCCCAATGTTCTGGGCTTGAAAGACAGCTCCCTCAGCTTAGATCCGAGTGCTGTGATTCAGCCTCTGCCTCCCTGTTAGGTTGCTCTCCTTGTCGGTCAAGCTAGCATTGCTCCCCTCACCATAGAGGGTCACCTATGAGCATGCCGCTCCCTTCTGAGCATCTGAGTTCCCTCTCATGCTGAGTGTTAAGCTCTCTCCGCTCCCCAGAGCTCTGAGTCAGCAACTTCAGTTCGTTAGGCCCCTCTCGGCCTCCCTGTTAAGTGGTTGCTTTGTGGAGTAACAGCCTCTGTGACTCCCTAGAACGGTGTTTACAATCCATATTATGGTAAGTGCGCACGCTAGTCTCTGTGCACTTTCTAAAAATCCACGTTGTGTTAAGATCGCACATCAAGTGTTTTGTGTTCTTTCTAAAATTCTGTACGGTAGGGGTTACGCTGCGGCTTCGTGCCCTTTTCTTTGAGTTGGTCAGGCCCCGGTTTCGCCTTAGGCCCCACTCTGCCTATGTATCACAGTGATACTGACTTGAACAGGGTGTTGCTACCAAGGGTCTGTTGAGACGGTTCCCTCATTGAGCTCATGCAGAGCAAGCGGTAGCCCCTGGGTGACAGGCCAGGACCTAGCTACTATCCTAGACACTTGGCCGTATCCCCTTAAAGGAATCTTTTCTTATGATTCTAAGCCTTCGAGCTCTACCCTGGGTCCGGGAGTCCTGGCCCTTAACAGGAAAGTTTCAGGGTATGCAGCTCGGGTCTTTGGCCGTAGGGGATAATGTCACTGACAGCCGTCTAACCGTCCCAGGGGCAACTCCCTTAGCCGGGTAGAGTTGGTACTTAGTGCTCGCCTCTTGTGCTTGACTTGCACTCCCCTCAGCATGGCGGCGTGGGTATTCCGTTCCCCATAGTGACCCCTATAGGACACAGTTCGAAGTTCCCTCGAAAGGGAACATCTCAGGTTACGTATGTAACCATGGTTCCCTGAGAGTAGGGAACGAGACACTGCGTCCTCTAGGCGTGGTTCCATGCTTCGGATGCAAGCTTCAGACGAAGAAGTAAATGACGTATTTTCCCGGCGCCCCTTTATACTGTGGTCACGCTGGTAGTGACGTCATAGGCTGTCGCCGGCCAACAGGTGGTGTTTTTGTATGTATGCTTCAGACACGGGTCATGCTGACGGCGTTTCCCATAGCGACCCCTAGAGGACGCAGTGTCTCGTTCCTTACTCTCAGGGAACCATGGTTACATACGTAACATGAGACGAGTTTTAGAGATTTTTTTTTTTCAATTATTTATATTATTTATAGAATTATTATACCCTTAATCTTTACACAAGCCAGCTTATTTTAATTATTAAGCTTTTATTTTAAATTAATATAAACATATAGATAATATGCCATATACAGTAAATACGTTTTATAATCAATAGCTGTAAACATGACTACATATGAGTGTATATTTTTAAGTGTTTTTATACCTATAAATATTATAAATTCTATAAACTAACTTTACAACTTTTACTTGCACTTATATGGTAAGATGTTTTCTTTAAGTTTTCCTCTTTCATGGGAAGTGTGTTTAAATTCTTCATATTGTTCAATCTTTTAATCTTTGGTAGCGAATCGCACTGACTCTCTCACCAGAAGAGAATCACAGTTTCAAGGCATGTGATTGGCTGCTCATTACTGATGTCACACATTCATGTGCACATGCTCCATTAACTCAGGATCAAGCCTGAGTTGACAGAGAAAGTTGATGATCAGCTTCATGGTACCAACAAAGCCGGATTGGGGATTGGAGTGGTTTGGTTTTGTCAACTTAAAGCTTATCCTGTAACCCTGAGTTAGTTCAGCCACCATCATGGTACAGGCCCCTGGGGTGTCAATCTCAGTTCCTGGAGGGCCGAAGCCCTGCAGAGTTTAGGTCCAACACACAAACCATGTATCTTTCAATTGAGCCTGAAGGACTTGATTAGCTGGACTTGAGTTTGACACCCCTGATTTAGAACATTTATGGAGCGTTTTGATTGCATTTTAATTGTGAAATGGGTCCTATACCAGATGCTGAAAAAAGTAATTATGTTGTTAAAGTTGTTAAAAGTATCCATTCTGTAAAACATGGTAGCCAAATAAAAAGTGTTATGAAATAAAATCAACCCATATCTACTTTCCTTCATGACCACTGTCTGCAAGGGGTTAGATGAAAAGCTTGAAGCCTTTTCTTCTGTGACCTTGCTTATTGTGTAAAGTGTATTGTAGGATTACAATATCACAATCTCACCTTCTGTTTCTTAATCAGGAAATATGTGAGGATCAAAAATAAAGTTTTAGACAAGACAACACAATCTCTATTCAGAACATATATGGATGAGTACTGGAGGTGAATGAAAGGAGATCAGATTCACCTGATGATGATCAGGTGAATGAAAGGAGATCAGAGTGATTTATAATTAAAAAATCAAGACGTCTGGGAGGAGTCTGTCTGCTTAAAAAGAGAGAGGAAAACACAGATAATGCTGCGTAGACACTAACTGTGCTTCTGCATTTAGTGACGCTCAAATATAGTGATTGATATTCTCAATTGGACAAACATCAAGTTAAACTAGGTGAGTTTATTATTATTCCTATTGTAATTATCTACAATTAATTACTTAAGTGTTTTGCAGTTGTTTTCAGTGAAGGTTTTTTCTTTTAGCAATGCCAAATAATTCTGGATTTTTACATTTCCAGGCACCATAACGATTTTTGTCTTCCTTTATTTATTTCTCCTATTAAACTCTCTCTATTGAAAAACCAGAAGAATGAGTGGCAAGGTATGGCACTTATTATATTATATTATATTATATTATATTAATTATTTTATAGTATATTTTTATATTCTAATTATATGATCGTTTCCAAGGTATTTGCAATCTGGGTGGTTCTTGCTACAAGTAAGTTTGGTTATGAAATATGTTGGTAAATTCTATTAAAATTGATGTGTAAGGAGGAAAAAAATGCAAAACTGCTGTCTGTCATTATTTACAGGTACACTCATCTCACTTTCCAATCAGAGTAGGTGTGTTTTTTTTTTTTTTTTTTTTTGAAGAATAAACTATAGGTTACTTGTTGAACGTTGCTTTTGTAAATGTTTGATGGCCTTCAGATCTGCTTTTCTGCCATGGATGAACCTGATGGCATGAGGTGCACCACTGGTTAAAATGTATACATTAATAATATAATAATAATAATAATAATAATAAAATAAATGAATTGTTTATCCACAATTCTGTCTTTTTTGGGGTAAGGATAAAACATAGTTTTGGAAGATGGCTATGAGATACTTGCTCATACTTAATTTTGAATAATAATGTTAGGCTACACTTTAAAAAAAAAAAGTATATATTTGCATGTCTTGTCAACATGTTGATATTCTGAGACTCATCTTGCCTCCCTTTTTTTAAAAAAAAAAAAAAAAAAATCTAAACCAGGGGTTCCCAAACACATTCCTGGAGCCTTCCCAACACTGCACATTTTGCATATCTCCTTTGTCTGATGCACCCATTTCAGGTCTTGGAATTGCTACTAATCTACTGATGAGTTGAATCAGGTGTGATTGATAAAGGAGACATGCAAAATGTGCTGTGTTGGGGAGGCTCCAGGAACGAGTTTAGGAACCCCTGATCTAAACAATTTCTTTTTTGTATTTATCAGGTTGTATAACCAAGTGGTTTGACCGTGATGACCCAACTGGATATGGAGACTACGAGCTGTTGGCTGACCTTCTCAATACATACCTGGAGAAATATGTCCAAAGCCAATCGCAATAGAGGCTCAGACCATCTCCGGCCAATCAGCATCTCAAACAGGAAACATCTTTCAAGTGTGAGGTTTTTTACAGAATGTGTGCTTCAGGATTCTTTGTTTCTTGGATCAAAATATTACCAGAAGTTTAACAGCGTATGTAAAGGTGAATTTGTTTTTGTCTTTTCTCTGAAGATATAATCCGACAAGTGGGTTTGCTTGTGTAAATTGCAAACCAAGTAGGAGTGTTATGTGTTGATTATAGGGTGCGCTTCACCTGCCCAGAGGAATGGTGTTCAAGTGAGTGATATCTGCAGTTTTTGTTTGTAAATGTCAATGTAATATTTAGTTGACCAGCTGAGTAAATATCATAAACTCATACAAGACCATCTTCTATTAGAATGTAGGACACCTTGGTTTGACCGAGATAACCCCAGTGGACAAGGAGACTATGAGACTCTGTCGTTGACCCTGATAACATACCCACTACAGGTCTGCGCTCAGCCCATCGCCATTGAGGTCGCAACCATTAGTGGGACCCCTGTACTGCCTGCTGGGAACAATTTCCAAGTGTACGACTAACAATGTCATATTCTATGCTAAAGTCCTTAATATAAAATGAGTAGCGACATGAAAGTGACATCTAGAGACTTATCTTATCCCACAAATATTTGTGCATGCTCAATATCCTGTATGTACATTTCAATGAAGAGAAATGCAGATTTAACACTTGGTAGCAGTTATGCTTGTCTGTTGTTAACAGGCGTTCTGTTTCTCCAGATATGATCCGACACAGGGCTTTGTTTGTGTGAATGCACAACAGAACAGAGGGTGTCAGGACTACAAGGTCCGCTTCACATGTCCAATGAGTTTTTGCAAACCAATTCTTTCCATATGAATATACTGCTGGAAACCATTTTCAAGTGTAAGAGTTAACCATTTAATTATAAACCTTATGTGCAATTAAAAATATTTGTATGTTTTGTAATGATTAACAGCCATCTTCTCTGATTCTGCAGATTTGATCCACTACTGGGCTTTGAATGTGTGAATAATAGTACAATAAACATTTGCTTGCATTGCCCATCCTTGCCTCAGTTCATGGTGTGGTGAAATGCTTTGTAAGAACATTGGAGAGAATTAAACCATTAAATACTCTAATCCTATGATGATCATTGCACTTGTGCACACTACTTGCTCATTTACTGTAATACTGGCTTGCTGTACCAACAGAATTCAGACTTTTAATTTTCTTAAAATATGTGACTTAGAAAAAAAAGTTTGTGGACATTAAAAATTGGGGTAGGTTAAGTGTTTTTATAACATAATACAATTATTTTTATGGTTTCCATTATGCCTAGACATACTAATTCAATGGGTCTTTTTTTTTTTTTTTTTTTTTTACTTGAATTTTCATTGTCATGTAACTTGTGTTCCTGTTCACTCATTTGTGAATCAGAAAGTGTTCACGTCTTTTTTCTGCAACCTATTCGCCAAGGCTGATTACAGTTGAACAACCTTATCGTGGTTTTTTTTTATGTGCTATTTTTATTTTGCTGTGCTTGGAGAAGTAGAATCATTTACCTATAGATCATGTGACGCAACCATCTTTAACTTTGCATTGAGTTTGTGGTTATTGGTTTTAGATTTCTGTAGTGTGAAAAACACGTTTTCAAGTGAAGAATGTGGCAAAAAAAAAAAAAATCCAATTGATGTCCCTGTTAATTAGCTGGTATTGTGGATGTAGGCCTACTTATTTTAGATTTTACTAAAGTTATGTGCATTGTGAAGGTGGAAGTGACTTAAATGTCAGCAGGAGAGCAGTTCATTCATAAATTTGTAAAATCTTACCTTCATACTGTGGAAATACAAACCGGAAGACAAGACCAAGAGTGCTGAAAATGGGCGGGGCTATAAGATCTGTAGATAGGGGCAAGTTCAAGTTCACACCTGTGCCCAACGTTTTGCTACAGTTTCCGGGTTGAACGACATGTTTCCTGGAAATGGTGTGCAACGTAGTTTGAGATGTTTTCTCTTGTTTGATGGGTGTGTCAAAAATGTCAGCCCAATCAGCAGCAACCATGTATATAAACCATGTGGTATTAAAGAGACAGCTCGCACAATGGGTCCATGTGATTCATTTAACAAAAATACTATACATATTTATATATTTTGCTATTGTATTGTGGAGTGACACTTTCATAAACTTTTCTACACTCCTATGATTATATAATGGTAAATATTACAATATCTTAGCACAACAAAAGTGATCCGCAATAATGATAAGCCTAATACTCACAATAAAAATAATAAGGTCATATAGATTATAACTCCGTCTCGGAGGTAAGAAGTGGATAATCCTTCACCTGAAATGTTTGTCTTTTCATCCTGAAATGCGAGGCAAATGTTGGATCACAATAATAAGGAACCACAATTTCCACCCTTCACTCGATTGGGATGTTCTCTTTTATTCTGGACAGCCTAACCCTTATATCCTAACCCTTGCGGGCATTGACTGAAACATTGAGCGTATTTTGCAGTATTAAACACATATTTATACCGATTTCATTAAGCATGATCTTCTCAGCTGCCATAGTTGCAACTCTTGCATCATCAGAACAGTGTGTTCAACGCACCACCGTTTCTGTTTAAAAAAAGTTTTGCACCGTTTTGTCGGGGCTGAACGCAGGCCAGGCTGTATCCGAAATCACCCAAGGTCTACAACAAGCTAAACAAGCTAAAATAAACGAACTAAGTTTTTATAAGCTGTCGACCCAAACAGAACAAAAAAACAAGCGTTTTAGGACACAAATAGTTGTAGATGTCGGGGTATTTCACGTTGGGCCATTCAGTTGGATCATTTCTCAAACAAAAGGAAGGTAAGGAAAAGAAGTACTGACATAGACCAATAAAATTTAGTTTCTCAATACGTCTCCTCTCAGGTTCACATTGGGTGGTGAAATAATCCTTTGACATGATTAAAATAATGAATGTTTCCTGTCTCCGATTACATTTCCCTCCCGTGGGTGCAGTTCTCAGAGTAATATGACACGCTCGTTTTTTGGGGTTGACAGCTTATAAAAACGTAGTTCTGGGTTTTTAACTTGTTTATTGTACACCTCGTCACACAGCAGCTTTTAGACACTGTTCTGTTTTTTGTTATAAGTCAGAAATAAGAAGGAGGCAGCTTCCCGTAATACATTACAAAGTCAATGGAAAGCATTGGATTGCTACTTTAACATGTTAAAAATATGTTAAATTCATATCGCAAATTAATAAAATAATAAATAATTTAGTCGTACTATTCCACTGTTAGTCATATCATCATTTATTAATATATATATATATATATACTGTATATATATATATATATATATATATATATATATAAACTGTATTTCGTTCATATGTGTGTGTGTTTGGGGCGCCGGACTAATGGGTGTCTATTAGGTCTGTAAACTTTTGAACTGATTGGACTGTTCTCAACAAGTCTCATTTCCGCTCATAGACTGTAAGTTCCCGCTCAGCAGATTGTCATTTGACTGACAGGTACTGATCAATGTGGAAGCAAGTGAAATAAATTGAAATGATAGAAAATTCTGTTTTATCTTTGCAACAATACTTCTTCACAAGGCGTTCAGATGAAGAAAAAGAAGTATAAAAGAGCTTGGACCAGATCGACCCAACTTGCAAATTCAGCAGCAGTCAAGTGATCGTGGTCGAGCTTACACTCGGTGCTTTCCCACCACATCTTATGGGAAACGGAGTTGGCTAACTGGATGTGATGGGAATCCTTTTTATTGTTTTCCCTATTTGCTGTTTCAAAGTCCTGGCACCGAAACGTTGTGGACAACAATGGGGGTTTGTGACTTCTCTCTGAAAAGTTTATCTCTCTGAAAAGTTCAAGCGGCATTAAAGTAGCCGTAACCATCTTGACAACGCTATGAGGCTCCAGCTTTTTGGGAAGCTTAGCATTGCTGAACAGCTAGATGAAGCCTACAGGATTGGCATTAGAAGGCACAATGAAGAGGTCACAAAAAATCGACACATCCTGTCTAGAATAATAGACTGTGTGAAATTTTGTGGTCTATTTGGCGTGGCCATGACGAGAGCGAAATGTCAGACAATCCTGGGATATTCCGTGGCTTGGTCGATTTTGTTGCTTCTCTTGATGGAGTTTTGAAAGAGCACCTTGAGAATGCCACTGTGTTCAAGGGAACTTCGAAAACCTTGCAGAACGAGCTGTTGGACTGTATGTTGCCTGTTGTGAGGGAGCACCTAATCCAAGAAGCACGGAGCAGCGATTTTCTGTCAATCCAGGCAGACGAGACCACTGATATTGCCACACAGTGCCAACTTGTGCTTGTGCTGCGCTACATTGATGCCAAAAGCAACATACAGGAGAGTTTTTTTGAGTTTATTCCTCTGCATTCAACTACAGCTGATTTCATTGCTACAGCACTAAAAGAGCGTCAGAAGAGTAAAGTCATCTCCCAAGCGTATGATGGAACCAGCGTCATGAGGGGTGCCACTGCATATGTTCAAAGGAAGATGCAAGCTGTGTACCCAAATGCCCATTACATCCACTGTTATGCACATCAACTCAATCTAATAATGCAACAGGCCACTTCTCACATATCCAAAGTGAGAAAAAAAAATTCTGACGGTCAGAGAAGCAGGAGCCTTTGCCATGCTGCTGGAGGATCAAGATTTCAAGTTTTTTATGAAACTTTTCCACAACATCATGCCGCATGTGGACCTCCTCTATGCCAAACTCCAGAAGAAGGACATCTATTCAGTCCACATTAGGGGAGCATCCAGCAGTTCCAGCAGGAAGAAGATCAGGTACAAAGACTATAGAATACCCAAGACGTGTCACTTGAATAGTTTTGAATGGGAAAAATGCAATGCTCAATATGGCCGCTCAGTATTTGCCATCATTTGTTCGAGATCTCCCAAGCGCACAGATGGTCCCCTTCTAGGGAGCTCAATGCTGCGTCCTGGTGGACACTTTGGGGAACGCTGTCTGCGTGACAGGTACCTAAAGCATGTGTAAAACAACTCCAATCCTATTGGTCCACGTGACCCGTGACGTCATAGTCGGGTAGCTAGGCGTGCGAGATCGCGGGCGGAGCTATATTCAGCTCAGCCGTGCCTCTCTATTATTCATGTTATTGTGTGTGGAGAGCCTCCCTGGGAATGGATATACTGAATGCTCTGTGGAGTGAAGCTGTTAGCTTTCTCTCCCAGGGTGCTTCAGTAGTCTAGAGTGGTTACGGGGAATGTTCCTTCCTGTGTTTAGCTGGGTGATAAGTGAACAGTGTCTCCTCAGATTATAGCCATCTGCGGATGATTGTGCTCCAGCTCAGGCTGTTTTGCTTTGGAATACAGCAGCCTGAGGACAGCTATGGTAATGGTTCCTCTTGGGCACAAGCTTTCTCAGGTAAGCGCTGAAGTCTTGTTTGGAATCTGCTGTCTGAGGATAGCTGTGTTCCAGCTCGGAGACTGCTCCGCCTTGTGGGGTCTTTAAGTAGTGGTCTCCTTGAGCCCTTGCCTAGACTGTGCTGTCTTCCCTGTTCAGGTTTTAAGTAAATGGCCCACTTCATGGCCTGGGCAAACTTCAGCTTTACCTGAAGGGAAGGCTGTTTGAGGATAGCTGTGTCCAGCCACCTAGTGTTATGGCCGTTGCTTGCATCAGGCTTTGAGCTGGTCAATATTTCGGTGACTCACTATCCTACTGTGGGACTGACACGGATTGGGGACCTCTTTAGTATAGTCACCTAAGGGTGGTTATATTTCAGCCATTGCGATGGCAGGACGGGCTTACTTGGATACAGCTTTCTGAGGCTAGCTGTGTGTGTTAACTTGCCCTTTCCTGGAAGAGCTATCTGGGGATAGCTATGTGATAGCTCGGTGATTTCTCCCCTGCTTAGGGTTGTTAAGTAGCGGTCTCCTTGGGCCTTGCCTAGATAGTGCTGTCTCCCCTTATAGGGTTTATAATTGAACAGCCCACTACTGGTGGTCTTGGCAGTTGCAGTGGTCCCCTTTCCTAGAGCCTAGCTATCTGAGGACAGCTATGTGCTAGCTCGGTGATTGCTCCCCTGCCTAGGGTTTTTAAGTAGCGGTCTCCTTGAGCCCTTACCTAGACAGTGCTGTCTCCCCTCTTGGGTCGTAAGTAGACAGCCCACTCTCCTTGGTCTGGGTAGTTTCAGTCAGTTCCAACTCAGGTAGCCCTTCCTACACACACAGCTATCTGCGGATATCTATGTGCTATCTTAGTGACTGCTCCCCTTCCTAGGGTCTTAAGTAGCGGTCTCCCTGAGCCCTCGCCTAGATAGCGCTATCTCCCCTGCTATGGTTTTAAGTAGATAGCCCACTCTTGTGATCTGGGCAGGCTCATAGGAGGGCTTACAGGGTGTTTTCAGGCTGGCTGTGTGGGACCAGCTGCTGATAGCTCAGTGATTGCTCCCCTTCTTAGGGTTTTAAGTAGTGGTCTCCTTTAGCCCTACCTAGACAGTGCTGTCTCCCCTGCTAGGGTTGTAAGTAGACAGGCCAGTCGTGGTGGTCTGGGTAGTCTCAGTCTTTCCCCTTCTGGTAGCCTTCCTAGGTGCATGACTATCTGAGGATATCTATGTACCAGCTCAGGGACTGCTCCCCTTCCTAGGTTTTTAAGTAGCGGTCTCCCTGAGCCCTTGCCTAGAGTGTGCTATCTCCCCTGCTAGGGTTGTATGTAGATAGCCCACTCTTGTGGCAGATCATAGGAGGGCTTACCAGGTTTTTCAGGCCCTCTTTGGGACCATCTGTTGATAGCTCGGTGATTGCTCCCCTCCGTAGGGTTTTAAGTAGTGGTCTCCTTGCGCTACCTAAACAGTGCTGTCTCCCCTGCTTCAAAATGCGCTTCAAAATGCGCCACACATTCTCTATTGGAGACAGGTCGGGACTGCAGGCAGGCCAGTCAAGTACCCGTACCCTCTTCCTCCGCAGCCAGGACTTTGTAATGTGTGCAGAATGTGGTTTTGCATTGTCTTGTTGAAATATGCATGGACGTCCCTGGAAAAAATGTCTTCTTGAAGGCAGCATATTGTGCTCCAAAATCTCTATGTACTTTTCAGCATTAATGGTGCCATCACAGAAGTGCAAGTTACCTTTGCCAAGGGCACTGACACAACCCCATACCATGACAGACCCTGGCTTTTGGACTTGTTGCTGGTAACAGTCTGGATGATCCTTTTCTTCTTTGGTCTGGAGCACACGGCGTCCATTCCTCCCAAAAAATACCTGAAATACTGATTTATCTGACCACAGTACACGTTTCCACTGTGTGATGGTCCATCCCAGATGCCTCCGAGCCCAGAGAAGTCGACGGCGCTTCTGGACACTGTTAACATAGGGCTTCCTTTTGGCACAGTACAGTTTTAACTGGCATTTGTGGATGTAACTACGTATTGTGGTACTTGACAAAGGTTTGCCAAAGTAGTCCTGAGCCCATGTGGTGTTATCGCTTATAGATAAATGACGATTCTTGATGCAGTGCCGCCTGAGGGATCGGAGATCACGGTTGTTCAGCTTAGGCTTGCGCCCTTGTCCTTTACGCACTGAAATTCCTCCAGATTCATTGAATCTTTAAATTATATTATGCACTGTTGAAGGTGAAATATCCAAATCTCGTCCTATCTTTCTTTGAGGAACATTGTTTTTAAACATTTCAATAATTTTCTCACGTATTTGTTGGCAAACTGGCGATCCTCGGCCCATCTTTACTCCTAAAGGACTAGACCTTTCTTGGATGCTGCTTTTGTACCAAATCATAATTACAATCATCTGTTGACATCACCTGTTTCAAATCACATCATTATTTAACCAATTTACCTCATTACTAGCCCTAAATTGCTCCTGTCCCAACTTTTTTTTGGAATGTGTTGCAGGTCTGAATGACAGGAAAGGATGTATATTTACAAATGACATGAAGTTGACCAGACAAAACATGAAATATTTTGTGTTCATATTGTCTGCAATGAAATACAAGTCAAAGTAAATTTAGAAATCACTACTTTCTTTTTTTATTTGCGTTTTCCATACTGTCCCAACTTTTTCTGATTTGGGGTTGTAAAATCCTGTATGGTATGGGTTACGCGCTCGACTTTGTTCCTATACTCTGAGTTGGTTCTGGCCCCAGTTCACTTTGGGCCCCACTCCACTTATGTATCTCTGGTGATACTTCTGAACAGGGCTTCCTCTTACTGCTTACTGACATTTGGTCAGTACTTGTCTTTTGAATATCTAGGTATTGTGCTGAAAGTTGCTCCGCATATTCCATTTATCATTATTTACAGGCCTCCAAAATACTCTCCAGCCTTTGTTGAAGAATTCACAGAACTGTTATCAATGATTTCCTCAGAGTTTGACTGTTTTGCTATCACAGGGGATTTTAATATTCACATAGATAAAGCAGAAATCAAAACTACTAAAGAAATTATAACTGCTTTAAACAATTTTGACCTGATTCGGCATGTGCATGGACCCACACACAATCGAGGACAAACTCTATATTTACTCATCAGTAGAGGTCTAAACATTTCATCCATTGTTATTAACGATGTAGCACTATCTGATCACTTCTGTATTTTCTTTGATAGATTGATCTCTGTTACCACTGAATCTAGATCTGTCTCTGTCAGAGATGCATTAACGAAAACACTAGTGTGCTATTTATGGAGGCTATATCTTCAACACCAAGCATTTCTGCAGACTCTGTTGATCTTCTCCTTGATTCCTTTAACACAAAAGTTAGGAATGTTATTAATGATATTGCTCTCGTGAAAGTCTGCAAGAAGAATGGCAGACAAAAATCATCTTGGAGAAAATCAACAGCAGTTCAGAGTATGAAAAGACAATGCAGAAAAGCTGAGCGGATGTGGCGGAAGACGAAACAAGAAATTCCCTTTAGCATCTTTAAAACAGCCTTCATTCTTTCAATGTGGAACTAGCCACAACTAGACAGACCTTCTTCTCAAACCTTACAAACAGTAACTTAAACAACACTCGCACTCTTTTTGCTACTGTTGAGAGACTAACAACCCCCCCCAAGTCAGATTCTCAGTGAAATGCTTTCCGACAGCAAATGCAATGAGTTTGCTTCCTTCTTTTCTGAGAAGATCAATAATATCAGAAAGGAGATTGGCACATATTCCAGTTATGCAGAGGTCACACAATTTCGACCACATTTTCAAAAATAAGTGACTATGCCTGTTTTTGAAGCAATTGATAGCTAAATTTTGGAAGAAATAGTACAGCTGTCACGGTTGCTGGAGTCACGGTCTCATTCATGCTGGTCTGTGTGGTGTGTGTTGGGTGAGTGGGTGTGTCTGAGCTCGTGATTGCGGGCTGATCAGTGCCAGCTGGGGCTTATTACTGGGAGCTATTTAAGACCTGCTAACGCCACTCTCTTTGTCAGATTGTCAGAGTTTCTCTGTGTTCCTGTCCTTATGTCATTGTCTGTTCTGGAGTTCCTGGTTTCTTCGCTGACTTCGGAGGATCTACCGACCGAACTTTGCTGCCCATTGCGTCCCTGCGCCCGTCTACCATCTACGCTGTGCACGAGCTCTTATTTCACCAGTGACTTTCTCAGGCTGTCAATAAACCAGTTATTATCCGCATTTGAATCCTTCTCTTCATTCACAGAACGAACCCGTAACAACAGCACCTTAAATCGTCAACCTGCTATCTTGACACACTTCCCACATCTTTTTTCAAAAGTGTGCTTAACTGTTTATAAGCTGATTTTTAGAAGTGGGAAGTCCACTTCTTTCTGGGGCTTTTCCAAACTCCATGAAAACTGCAGTTGTTAAGCCCCTTCTGAAAAAGTACACTCTTGATAATACCATATTGAGCAACTATAGACCAATATCAAATCTTCCTTTCATAAGTTAGATTATTGAAAAGGTAGATTTTAATCAGCTGAACAACTACTTAAACTCAAATGGATACCTATACCTGGACAATTTTCAATCTGGTTTCTGAGCGCATCACAGCACAGACACAGCACTCATTAAGATAATAAATGATATTCGCTTTAATTCTAATTCTGGCAAAATATCAGTGCTGGTACTACTAGATCTTAGTGCTGCGTTAGACACTGTCGATCATAACATACTTCTAGAGAGACTGGAAAACTGGGTCAGGCTTTTTGGGATGGTCCTCAAATGGTTCAGGTCATACTTAGAAGGGAGAGTTTATTATGTGAGTATAGGAGAGCATAAGTCTAAGTGGACGGCCATGACATGTGGAGTTCCACAAGGCTCAATTCTTGCACCGCTCCTGTTTAGCCTGTATATGCTCCCACTAAGTCAAATAATGAGGAACAACCAAATTGCCTATCACAGCTATGCTGATGATACCCAGATTTACCTAGCCTTATCTCCAAATGACTATAGCCCCATTGACTCCCTCTGCCAATGCATTGATGAAATTAACAGTTGGATGTGCCAAAACTTTCTTCAGTTAAATAAGGAGAAAACTGAATTTGCATTTGGAAACAAAGATGAAGTTCTCAAGGTGAATGCATACCTTGACTTTAGGGGTCAAACAACTAAAAATCAAATCAAAAATCTTGGTGTGATTCTGGAGACAGACCTTAGTTTCAGTAGTGATGTCAAAGCAGTAACTAAATCAGCATACTATCATCTCAAAAACATTGCAAGAATTAGATGTTTTATTTCCAGTCAAGACTTGGAGAAACTTGTTCATGCCTTTATCACCAGCAGGGTGGATTATTGTAATGGTCTCCTCACCGGCCTTCCAAAGAAGACCATTAGACAGCTGCAGCTCATCCAGAACGCTGCTGCCAGGATTCTGACTAGAACCAGAAAATCTGAGCATATCACACCAGTCCTCAGGTCCTTACACTGGCTTCCAGTTACATTTAGGATTGATTTTAAAGTTATTTTACTCGTTTATAAATCACTCAATTGCCTAGGACCCAAATACATTTCAGATATGCTCACTGAATATAAACCTAACAGACCACTCAGACCATTAGGATCGAGTCAGTTAGGGTTCACACAAAACAAGGGGAGTCTGCTTTCAGCTTTTATGCCGCCCGCAATTGGAACCAGCTTCCAGAAGAGATCAGATGTGCTAAAACATTAGGCACATTTAAATCCAGACTCAAAACTCATTTGTTTGGTTGTGCATTTGTTGAATGAGCACTGTGCTACGTCCGAACTGACTGCACAGTATTTTATGTATAATCATTCTCTATTCTTAACTGTTTTAAATTCATTTTAAATCAATTTCTATATCATTTTAAAAGTTTAAACAGAAGGTTAAAGTAAGTGCTGTGATGGTAAAGAGAATGTGGGCAAAGAAAGACAAGTGTGTTGGTTAATCAGTTGAAAGTAGGACCTCTGAGTTCTATTTGTTTGGTTTACGATGGTCAAAGTAAGTAGGGGGTGAAGTAGTGGAATAGTTAGTTTTTTGGAAGTTTTTTTGCGGAAAAGTTTTAATGTTTGTTTTAAATTCCTTGTTTTTTTTATTTCTTGTTTTAAATTCCTTGTTTTTATTGCTGTGATTATTATTTTTAATGACTATTTCACTTCCTTTTATGTAAAGCACTTTGAAATACCACTGTGTATGAAGTGTGTTCTATATATAAACTTGCCTTGCCTTGCCTAACCAAACAGTTGGTATGCAATTTGAAGGTAATGTGCAGTATATAAAACAAATAATTTTGTTCTGTAATGTAAACATGGACCATGTAACATATACTACTGTGAATTCATTGTTGTTTTGGAAAGAAGAAAAAGAAAACACTGTGTAATGCTACCTGTTAGTGGGGGGTTTAGGTCATTGTTTTATGAGTGAGAAAGTGTGCTTGTTGGTTGACAAACTTCATTATTGTTATGGATGAACGTGTTGATTTAGAACATTTATTTAGAGTGTTTTGATTGCATTTTAATTGTGAAATGGGTCCTATACCAGATGCTGAAAAAAGTAATTATGTTGTTAAAGTTGTTAAAAGTAAACATTCTGTAAAATATGGTAGCCAAATAACACCTTCAAAAGTGTTATGAAATTAAATCAACCCATATCTACTTTCCTTCATGACCTGTCTGAAAGGGATTAGATGAAAAACTTGAAGCCGTTTCTTCTGTTACCTTACTTATTGTGTAAAGTGTATTGTAGGATTACAATTGCTGTATATTCTCTTTCTAATTTATGGAACATATGATCAAATATCACAATCTCACCTTCTGTTTCTTTATCAGGAAATTTGTGAGGCACAAAAGATTAAGTTTTATGCAAGACAACAAATAATCTCTATTCAGGACATAGATGGATGGAGTGCTGGAGGTGAATGAAAGGAGATCAGATTGATTTATAATTAAAAAATCAAGACGTCTGGGAGGAGTCTGTCTGCTTAAAAAGAGAGAGGAGAACACAGATGATGTTGTGTAGACACTAACTGTACTCCTGCGTTTAGTGACGCTAAAATATAGTGCTAGATATTCTCAATTGGACAATCATCAAGTAAAACTGGGTGAGTTTAGTATTCTTATTGTAATTATCTACAATTAATTACTTAAGTGTTTTGCAGTTGTTTTCAGTAAAGGTTTTTTTTTTCTTCTTATAGCAATGCCAAATAATTCTGGATTTTTATATTTCCAGGCACTATCATGATTTTTGTGTCACTTATTTTTATTTTTTTATTTCTCCTATTAGACTTCCTATTGAAAAACCAGAATGAGCAGCAAGGTATGGCATTTCCTATTGTATATTAAATGAATTATATGAATTATATTTAAATTTTTATATTATTCTTTCCAAGGTATTTGCAACCTGGGTGGTTCTTGCTACAAGTAAGTTTGGTTATGAAACATGTTGGTAAATGCCATTAAAATTTATATTTGTGTAAGAGGAAAAAAAAATGCAAAAACTGCTGTCTCTGTCTTTCGTTATTTACAGGTACACTCCTCTCACTCTCCACTCAGAGTAGGTGTGATTTTTCTATTTTAAAGCTACACCAGGGATTCCCAAACTTGTTCCTGGAGCCTCTCTGCACATTTTACATGTCTCCTTTATCAATCACACCTGATTCAGCTCATTAGTAGCAACTCCAAGACCTGAAATGGGTGTGTAAGACAAAGGGGACATGCAAAATTTGCAGTGTTTGGGAGGCACCAGGAACGTGTTTAGTAACCCCTGAGCTACACTGAGTTACTTTTTTGGCTTGAAGAATAAACTACAGGTTACTTGTGGAATAACGTTGTTTTTGTAAATGTGTGATATGGCCTTCAGATCTTTTCTGCCATGGATGAACCTGATGGCATGAGGTGCACCACTGGTTAAAATTATGTATACATAAATAAAATAATAAAATAAATGAGGTAATTGTGTTTTCCCACAATTCTGTCTTTATTTTTAATTTTTTTGGGGTAAGGCAAAAATACAGTTTTGGAAGATGGCTTTATGAGGTACATGCTCCGATTTAATTTTGAACACTATGTTAGGCTATTTTTTTATATATATATATATATTTATATATATATATGTTTCCAGCATATATATATATATAAGGGGGGGGGGGGCAAGATGAGAATCTTAAAAATTATATATATATATATATATATATATATATGACTCCCATCTTGCCATCCCCCCCCCACCTTTTTTCCTTCTATTTTTGTTTATCAGGTTGTATAACCAAGTGGTTTGACCGTGATGACCCAACTGGATATGGAGACTACGAGCTGTTGGCTGACCTTCTCAATACATATCCTGAAGAAATATGTCCAAAGCCAATCGCAATAGAGGCTCAGACCATCTCCGGCCAATCAGCATCTCAAACAGGAAACATCTTTCAAGTGTGAGGTTTTTTACAGAACTTGTGCTTCTGGTAATATTTTGATCCAAGAAACAAAGAATCCTGAAGTTTAACAGCATATGTAAAGGTGAATTTGTTTGTTTTTTCTCTGAAGGTATAATCCAACAAGTGGGTTTGCTTGTGTAAATGCAAACCAAGCAGGAGTGTTATGTGTTGATTATAGGGTGCGCTTCACCTGCCCAGAGGAATGGTGTTCAAGTGAGTGACATTTACAAACAAAAACTGCAGCTGCAGATATCACTGTAATATTTTGTTGGTCTTGTATGAGTTTATATTTACTCAGCTGTTCATCTTCTATTAGAATGTAGGACATTTTGGTTTGACCGAGATAACCCCAGTGGACAAGGAGACTATGAGACTCTGTCGTTGACCCTGATAACATACCCACTACAGGTCTGCGCTCAGCCCATCGCCATTGAGGTCGCAACCGTTAGTGGGACCCCTGTACTGCCTGCTGGAAACAATTTCCAAGTGTACGACTAACAATGTCGTCTATGCTAAAGTCCTTAATATAAAATAAATAGTGAGATCTAGACATGATGCTCTTATCCCACAAATATTTGTGCATGCTCAATATCCTGTATGTACATTTCAATGAAGAGAAATGCAGAGTTAACACTTGGTAGCAGTTATGCTTGTCTGTTGTTAACAGAAGCGTTCTGTTTCTCCAGATATGATCCGACACAGGGCTTTGTTTGTGTGAATGCACAACAGAACGGAGGGTGTCAGGACTACAAGGTCCGCTTCACTTGTCCAAAGAGTTTTTGCAAACCAATTCCTTCCATATGAATATACTACTGGAAACCAGTTTCAAGTGTAAGATTTAACCATTTATTCATTTAATTTATTATAAACTTTATATGTGCAATAAAAACAATATTTGTAAGTTTTGTCATGATTAACAGCCATCTTCTCTGATTCTGCAGATTTGATCCACTACTGGGCTTTGAATGTGTGAATAATCAGCAGAATAATAGTACAATAAACATTTGCTTGCATTACCCATCCTAGCCTCAGTTCATGTTGTGGTTGTGTGGTGAAATGCTTTGTAAGAACATTGGAGAGAATTAAAAAATTAAATACTCTATTCCTATGATGATCACTGCACTTGTGCACACTTCTTGTTCATTTACTGTATATTGGCTTACTGTACCAACAGAATTCGGACTAGTTAATTGCATCTTTCAATAACTTTCAGTTAATTTTCTTAAAATATGACCAAGAAAAACAATTTGTGGACATAAAAAATTGGGGTAGGTTAAATGTTTTATAATATAATTATTTTTACGGTGACATACTAATTAATATTATTATTTTTTTTATAAATCCTAAGTTGTTAAATTTTCTTTCTGTGATACAACTTTTCATTGTCATGTAACTCATGTTCCTGTATGCTCATTTGGGAATCAGAAAGTGTTCACAACTTCTCTTTTCTGCAACCTATTCGCCAAGGCTGATTACAGTTGAACAACCTTTATTTTTTTATTATGATGTGCTAATTTCTTTTTTGCTGTGCTTGGAGAAAGAAGTAGAACCATTGACCTATAGACCATATGTGTCAAGCATGTGATTCAACCATCTTTAACTCCCATTGAGTTTGTGGTTATTGGTTTTAGATTTCTGGCAACAACAACAAAAAAACAATCCAATTGGATGTCCCTTTTAATTAGCTGGTATTGTGGATGTAGGCCTACTTATTTTAGATTTGACTAAAGTTATGTGCATTGTGATGTTGGAAGTGATGTCATAAATGTCAGCAGGAGAGCAGTTCATTCATAAATTCGTAAAATCTTACCTACATACTGTGGAAATACAAACCGGAAGACAAAAGACAACGAGTGCTGAAAAAGGGCGGGGCTATAAGATCTGTAGATCAGGCTGTATCTGAAATCGCCCAAGGTCTACAGTAAACAAGCTAAAAAAACAAACTACCTTTTTATAAGCTGTTGACCCACAAAAAAATAAAAATAAATTGCGTTTAAGGACAAATAGTTGTAGATGTTGGGGTTTTTCACGTTGGGCCATTCAGTTGGATAATTTTTCAAACAAAAAGGTAAGGAAAAGGAGTACTGACATAGACCAATAAAATGTTGTTTCTCAGTATATCTCCTCCTCTCAGGTTCATATCGGGGGGTGAAATAATCCTTTGACATGATTAAAATAATGAATGTTTCCTGTCTCCGATTACGTTTCTCTCCAGTGGGTGTAGTTCTCAGAGTAATATGACACGCTCGTTTTTATGTTGCATCTACTTTTGAGTTCCTAAACACTCGTTTTTTTGGGGTCGACAGCTTATAAAAACGTAGTTCTGGTTATTATAGTTTGTTTGCTGCCTCAGACAGCCTATAGACAGTAAGCTGCCTCCTTGTCACACATCAGCTTTTAGACATTGTTCTGTTTTTTGTTATAAGTCAGAAATGACAAGGAGGCAGCTTCCCACAATACATAAAGTTAATGGAGAGCGTTGGATTGATTAGTTAAATATATATCGCAAATTAATAACAAAATAAATTGAGTCGTACTATTCCACTATTAGTCATATTATCATTTATTCATTTTTAAAAAAAAAATATATATATATATATATATATAAAACCTGTATTTCGTTCATATGTGTGTGTGTGTGTGTGTGTGTGTGTGTGTGTGTGTGTGTGCGGGGCGCTGGACTAATGGGTGTCTATTAGGTCTGTAAACTTTTGAAAAGCATGTGATTTGAGGCTGAGCTCTCATTGGCTTGTTTCAGATGCGCCCCGAACCCTCCCACTTTTCATCTTAGCTAATCAATATTGTTTTTATATTTTTGGTCTCATGTGATTGGACTGTTCTCAACAAGTCTCATTCCCGCTCATAGACTGTAAGTTCCCACTCAGTAGATTGTCATTTGACTGACAGGTACTGATCAATGTGGAAGCAAGCGAAATATTCTGTTTTATCTTTGCAACAATACTCCTTCACAAGGCGTTCAGATGAAGAAAAAAAGTATAAAAGAGCTTGGAACAGATCGACCCAACTTGCAAATTCAGCAGCAGTCAAGTGATCATGGTCGAGCTTACACTCGGTGATTTCCCACCACATCTTATGGGAAACGGAGTTGGCTAGCTGGATGTGATGGGAATCATGCCTTTTTATTGTTTTCCCTATTTGCTGTTTCAAAGTCCTGGCACTGAAACATTGTGGACAACAAAGGTGGTTTGAGACTTAAAACATCTCTCTGAAAAGTTCAAGCGGCATGAAAGTAGCTGTAGCCATCTTGACAACACTATGAGGCTCCAGCTTTTTGGGAAGCTTAGCATTGCTGAACAGCTAGATGAAGGCTACAGGATTGGCATTAGAAGGCACAATGAAGAGGTCACAAAAAATCTATACATCCTGTCTAGAATAATAGACTGTGTGAAATTTTGTGGTGTATTTGGCATGACAAGAGCGAAATGTCAGACAATCCCGGGATATTCCGTGGCTTGGTCGATTTTGTTGCTTCTCTTGATGGAGTTTTAAAAGAGCACCTTGAGAATGCCACTGTGTTCAAGGGAACTTCGAAAACCTTGCAGAACGAGCTGTTGGACTGTATGTTGCCTGTTGTGAGGGAGCACCTAATCCAAGAAGCACGGAGCAGCGATTTTCTGTCAATCCAGGCAGACAGACCAACCGATATTGCCACACAGTGCCAACTTGTGCTTGTGCTGCGCTACATTGATGCCAAAAGCAACATACAGGAGAGTTTTTTTTAGTTTATTCCTCTGCATTCAACTACAGCTGATTCCATTGCTACAGCACTAAAAGAGCGTCAGAAGAGTAAACTCATCTCACAAGCGTATGATGGAGCCAGCGTGATGAGGGGTGCCACTGCAGGTGTTCAAAGGAAGATGCAAGATGTGTACCAAATGCCCATTACATCCACTGTTATGCACATAAACTCAATCTAATAATGCAACAGGCCACTATCTCACATACCCAAAGTGAGAATTTTTCTTTTCTGACCTTGGAGGATTTGCCAGCTTTTGTTCGAGATCACCCAAGCGCACAGATGTTCTTGATAATGTAGTCGCCCATAGACTACCAACATCAAGCAGTGTCAGATGGAACTTCCACAGCCGTGCCATCAATACAGTGTTTGAGCACAGAGAGGACCTCATCCGCTGTTTTTATAGGAGACTCAGGTGACTTTGACCCTGTTACCATCAGAGAGCCTTTGCCATGCTGCTGGAGGATCAGGATTTCAAGTTTTTTATGAAACTTTTCCACAACATCATGCCGCATGTGGACCTCCTCTATGCCAAACTCCAGAAGAAGGACATCTATTCAGTCCACATTAGGGAGAGCATCCAGCAGGACATACAGAAGATCAGGTACAAAGACTATAGAATACCCAAGACGTGGCACTCATATAGTTTTGAATGGGGAAAAATGCAACGCTCAATCGCAGGAAGCCCCGCCTTCTGAATGAAAGAGCCAATCGGTAAAGTCAGCGTGTCACTGCAGCTGCCGTTAGAAGTCCCGGTTGCTATAGAAACAGTCATAGTCCTGAGGCATGCGCACTGGCTGATCTAGACTGAAAAATAAGCTTTTATAACGCTATTTGAGCAATAGAAACAACATTTATGATACAGTCATTGTCAGATTTCTTTGGTGATTTCAAATATGAAATTTTTCAAATATGAAAAAGCTTAGTGAACAGTTTTGGAGAATGTGATGTTTCCCCATTCAAAGAGATAGGAGCTTGCATGCCCGAGAGGCGTTTCAAAGAAACTAAAAAGAATTCCACAAATTATTCCTTATTGTATGATCTCTTTATTACCTATAATGCAATAACAATCTCATGCTCTCCTCAAATTTCTCTAAAGTTTTAATCATATAAAGCAGTCCACTTAGTTTAACACTGAGGATTATTACCTAGCATTGTGTACTACAACAGTTACTGGCCCTTAACGAGAATCGCTTTGTTTCTCTTTTGTAAGTCACTTTGGATAAAAGCGTCAGCTAAATGCATACTTGTACAAAGTACTGTTATCTGTCGTATGACTATTTCTGATAAACTATTAAGTGCTAAGGTTCTCTATATTTCCATAATGAATGTAGGCTACAACACTAAGCTATTGGTTCTGTTTGGAAACTCAAGGTTTGTTAGCACAGCTGCAGGAATCCTCTTTAGAGTGTTGAAAGTCTTGCAGCAGGGCTCGTGTGTTCACATATGCTATGTAAATGAGGTTTACGGCCTCGGACAGCACGCCTCGTCTAGTATGCTAATAAGAAACATAGAGCATTTGGCCTCATTGGCATGCTGGTCATTGTGGTGATGTCACGACTAGCAAATGCAAGGGGGTCCTGACCTTTTCAGCCCACAGCCGCAGTAAACACCAACTGAATACTGAGGTAAACCTGGGTAAACTTTTTAGAAAATTCAAAGAAGAAACTTAATGAGCCGATGTGGAGAGGCAAAGCCTAATCAAAGTAACAACACATGGAATTATCAGCAGACATTGTGGAACAGACAAGGAAACACATATCTTGATGTCATATCACACGTAACTGACTCTTCAATAATAGACTTGCATTTTCAGTGTATATTTAAAAGTGTGCTTGTGTATCTGTGTGGGCCAGATCCTATTCTGGTATGCCCAGGATGATTAGTATGTCTAAATAATTATAAGTCTCTCTTACCTTAATGAACCACTACATGCCTGAAACATCTGTTTGTCAGAAAATCTGTATGACAACCTATTGTTACACCTCCAGTGGATCTGTAAAGAGTCTTTGTGTTCTTTGTTGTCTTAATACATGCATCTGGGAGCCCAGAGATGACTGTAACATGGGCTGAGTTGTAACATCATTAGTTTAACCACTTTAAACTGATGCGTCATGACTACCACCACTATCCTGAGGTGAAAGTTTTACACAGAAGTCTCTCCTTTTCAGATATATATACATACATAGAGGCGTCATGCCCATTCAAAGTGAGGGGGTGCACGTGCCCCCTCAGATTTTTGAGCCAAGTGGATTTTGAAAGCATCTTCCAAAAGACAAAAAATAGCAGAATAATATTTGTTATATTTGATACAATCACGTTGTATCGTTCATGATTAGATTGTTCAGTGCATCAAATCACCAGTTGCTAAATTCACATCTGCTTTCGCTGGCTGGCGCAGAGTCAGACGCGTTTATACAGCTCTGCGCATTATAACCAATCACACATGATTCTGTTGAGCTTATGGATGCAATGACCAATCAGAGGCATTCAGATGAGTTCAGGGCGCGCGCTGACTGAATTCCATGGCGAATTCTCTCATCAGAAACAACAAAGTTTAGAAGTGCGTACGATGTAAGATATCCATTTCACAGTTCAAACAGCTTCAGAAATTATAATGGGAGTTTTTGAGACTGAAGTCTTGATGATGAAATGATAACGTTCACATTACATTTACATTTAGCAGACGCTTTTATCCAAAGTGACTTACAGTGCATTCAGGCTATACAGTTTTTTTATTAGTATGTGTGTTCCCTGGGAATCGAATCCACAACCTTTTGCGCTGCTAACGCAATGCTCTACCACTGAGCCACAGGAACACGTGTAATGACATTTAATGTAATGTAAATGTCCTTTGCTGTGTTTTTGTACAATGAAAGTTTTATTATTAAATTCACGTTAAATGTAAAGTCAGTTATATAAAAATATGTGCTATATGTATGTGTACCCATATGTGCTATTAAGTACTTAATATGTGGGGTGGTGTGGGGTGGATGAAACGCATTTGTCCGTGTTTCACTCCGTCTCGAATCACGCTCAAGTAATTTTTCGAGAAACAGCTCACCGTGGCTTAGCTTTCACTCGTTTTTTTTTTTCAAACAAGAGACTGTACGACATTTACTTACATGATTTGACTAATTTTTACGTAGAGAGGGTGACAGCGCACTGCATTAAAATAAATGATCATTCATGTTTTCACAACAGTTGGCCAAATTCAAAAACGAACCTAAAATTAAAACATCTTTGAGAGCAAGGGGGCCCCCTGCGGATTCTGCATTAGGGAGGATCGGCTCTGACCCTAATAGAACATTAGGCTAATTTGCACATCGCCCGTTATAGATGAACTAACACGATATATAAAGGTGCAAAATGCATTTACTTGCAGTTTAATTACTGGAAATATTTCGAATAGCCTAAAAAAGGAAAAATTAAGTGAAACATAAGCCTACTGGTGTTTCAACCCTCCCACCCCACTTCCTGTGCCCCCTCAAAAATAATAAGTGCATGACGCCCCTGTATATATATATATATATGTTTTTGTATTTTGGACGCATCTGAAATATGTCATACTATTGATATTACCTAAGAAGTTAAAAGTTATTACTTTAAAAAACTGCACTTTTTAGGACGCACATACATGGACAGTGTAAGAATAGGTCGCATACCGGACGAGAAGTGCAGCCGCGTTTAGAACAACTCACAGGTATTGCACCCAATTCACAGCAGTCCAAAACAGTTAAAATAAAAGTTCACTTCAGGAATGAACAAAGTTGCATCAATGAGTTTAAAATACGGTGTTTGACAAAACAGAGCAAACAGGAAAAAGCGTGATCTATGGCTATTAGCTCTCTACATACGGACAGTGAGGATGAAGTTATTATGTTGGCTACATTAACAATAATTTGGGACAAATATAATGTGATTTTATAGTAAACTATGTGAATGATGCTCTGTGATGCGACAGAATTTGAAACAGCATCCTGGATCGCCGCGGACAATCTTTAACTTTAGCTATGTTGTTAAAATGAATGTACAAAGCAAACTGTTATCTGAAATAACATAAAAATAAACAAACACTGAAATAAGACGTGTGGTTTATCTGTCAATCAGAAGCGCGTGAAAGTTTCGTTACTACAGCAACAGTAGAGTTTTCTTTCACAATCATCCTGGGTCCAATTCGATTAATATTAAAATAAAGTTATGCGTGATTAAGACACCCAGCGCTCTGATGCTGCGGTAATGTTGTTTGTTCACAAAATCTTAATTGTGTAATTATAAAACATAGCCTACAAACGCCCTTGCTCCTTTTACATACGTGATATGTAAATTAAATGACATATTTAATGAAATATTACAGAAAATGGGACAGTGTGTAAGGCAACATTTGACAGCTATAAAAGTGGACGCGTACGCTGTCTGATGGGTTTTCTTTAAGTTGTAGCTTATGTTTATTAACTTGTTCAATAAGTTCTCTTTTCCTCTCTCTGTTGTATCATGATTTCAAGGGGAAACATCCATTTAAACAAAAAGATGGAAATGGGAAAATGACGTCATAACAATGCTGATTGGCTCATGGCATCATAAGAACGCAGAGTCTCAAATCTCCATGACGAACTATCCAAAGAAAACCATGATAACCAGTCAATCGCCCACTCCCTGGTCTGTATTACCATGTGAACTGGTGACTTTCTTGACTCTAAAATTTGTATATAATTTAATTTACTTTGGTAACATATTTTGTGCACAACCCTGTTTCAGCATAATTAAAATTGGAACAGTCTGTAAGTTGACTGTATTGCTCAGACTCAATCATTCAACAAGCTGTTGTGAGAAAATTAATCAATCAAATATGTTTTATTTAATTTATGCAAACCTACATTTGGTCACAAACTTAGTCATTACGCAGTGATTGCTTAATTTAGGATTAATGTGCTCCTGCTACCCTTTCATTTTTAATAATTGATTTATATTTTATTTCTTAAGAAGGTATTGATGGTTCTGCTCTGTTCAGGACATTTGGAGCTTTATTAGGTTACATTTGCAACCGTTTTATGTCACACCACGGTCTGTCCAGCAGAGAGAAACTGAGAGCACAAGAACTTCCAAAGCTTCCTCCTGATTCCCTGTTGGTTGTTGGTTTAGTGATATCACCTGTGCCTGGCTGGTTAGTGTGTGCATGTGCGTATATAAGGCCTGCATTCCTTTATATCTTCGCTCAGTCTTGAAGTTCTTTTAAGACATGTCTCTGGTAAATTCCTATTCTCGTGTGACCCATGCTTGGGTTACTTTGAAAGACTTTTATCCAGATCATTTGACCTGCTTTTTGACTTGAATATTTTTTTGGGTTATTGGACATGTTTGTCTGCATCAAGTAATTGTGGATCTGTACCCTTTTCAGCCATGCTTTTGATGCTTGACTTTTTATGTTTATTCAAGAAGGACTGTTTCTTTTCCTCAAGTGACTCTCTGAAAATTTGGGACTTCACTGCTCCATAGTGTAGTGGTTAGTGCGCTGAGCTTCCTGCAACAGACCCCGGGATCGAACCCTGGCAGTGACAGTAAGACTGATGGACTCTGCAGAGGTGGAACAGATTTTACCAAAAAGTAGTATACTTCAAGTTTATTTTATTAAGTATACTTAAGTAAAGTTGAAGTAGATTTTTAAGTATACTTTTTGTAGTAAGTATACAAATATCAGTTTACTAGTAGTATACTTGTAAGTGTACTATTTCAATACTCCTTGGGACTAAATTGGCCCACTTTCTAGTATATAAAAGTATACTTTTAAGTATAACAGTAGTAAACTTTGAGTACGCTAGTTTACATCAATGTTATCAATACTAAAAGTGAACTTATAGGTATACTGATAGTTTACTAATTAAATACTTGTAGAAGCATTTTTAGTACACTTTGAAGTATAGTTTAGTAGTTTTTTTTTTTTTGTCACATACACGATTATATAGAGCGTATATAACCAGCAGTGAAATGTATTCTCTGCATTTAACCCATCCTAAGTGAACACACACCCGGAGCAGTGGGCAGCCATGTTACGGCGCCCGGGGAGCAGTTGGGGGTTCAGTGCCTTGCTCAAGGACACCTCAGTCGTGGTATTGAAGGAGGATACTCCCCCCACCAACAATCCCTGCCGGACCTGCGATTCGAACCCACAACGTTTGGATTATAAGTCCGAATCTCTAACCATTAGGCCACGACTTCCCCATACTAAAAGTATACTCGTAAGTTTTCTTTAAGTGAACATTACATCATACTTTAAGTATACTACTATGTCCATATTTAGGTATTAATTTGTATATATTTTGTTAAATGAATATCTGAACATACAAACCATCAAAAGAAAGAACGGAGTATCTGCTTGTAAACAAAAACATTTTATTCTAGCTTCATGCATTCCTTTTTTTTAAACACTTGAATGTGGGTAAGTTTCATAAATAAAGAAATAAACAACATTTTGAACAAAAAGCTGAAAAAAGACTATGAATTAGATTCAGAATGATAATCAAAATGTAGATGGAGTCGATCAACACCCCAAAGCTTGACAGTCATTACCTCTTCATTGGTGATATTTATTCATAACGTTACAGTTTTGATGCTGTTTTATGTCTGATGATGGTGTTAGATTACATGTGGAAGCATCTGTTTTTTCTGTTTCATCTTCACTTGTGTTTTTTTGTAAATTCTGTACAGAAGATGTGTACTAGTGCCCCCCAACCGTATAACAATGAAAACACGGAGCACAAGTGTTAAAGGGGTGGTTGATTGCGATTTCATTCACTTAGTGTGTAATGTTGCTGTTTGAGCATAAACAATATCTGCAGAGTTGCGGCGCTGAAAGTTCAATGCAAACGGAGATATGTCTTTTAAAATCTGTCAGTTTAATGCCTGACAAAAACGACAGGTAAGGACTACGATACGAGTTACTTCCCGGTCTGATACGTCACAGACCCAGATAAACCCCGCCCGTTGGAACACGCAGCAAGGGGCGAGGCCATGCTGCAAAACTGCTTTAGAGAAGAGGAAGAGAAAACTAGGGTGCACGTAAAATCTATTCATTGAATCACGATTCTGTCTTCTAACGATTCTAATGGATTCTCAAGTTTCAAAATCATTAAAGCAGCATTCTTAATACTGTTACTCGTTCGCCCTGCTCTCATCTCTACTCTCTCTCTCATTCAGATCGTCAGGGATAAGCTCCAACAAACTGTTCCAATTATACATTATTTTCACACAGCAATGAGAAGCATTATAAATGGACAGCTGCGGTTGCTGTGCTGTATTAAAGCTTTATCAGGGATTAAAACCATATATTAAAAGCTAACAGAACAGTAGCACTTACAAATAGCAGCGTATTTAAAAGTATGAGACAACAACAACCAAACAACCATTAAGAGCCGTGCTTGCACAGTTCTGCACGATCCTCTTCACTAATATCCTCTGGGTCTCAATGGGCTCAAATTGATAAGCATTATAGACAACGCCACTGTTTACAATTCAACCGGAGCACATGCCGCTGAGAGAGGGGCGGGACGTTCAGACGTGCAGTAGAGGCGGTTTAGCCAATCACAACACACTGAGCAGCTAACCAATCTCAGCCCATCGCGTATTTCTGAAGGAGGAGCTTCATAAAACCAGGAAATAAATCGAGGCGTTTGTCAGAGAAGGGACAGAGAGGTGTGGAATAAAGGTAAATTATGTGAAAAATAATGCGTTTTTAAAAAAAACAAGCATGAACACATGCTAGACTTCACCCCATAAACACAATCAAGCCTAGAAAAAAAACCAGTCAACCACCCCTTTAATGTATATGTATTATGCTCTCATTTGTATTTGTTTTCACAGTCTTGTTTTAGTTTTGTTGTGGGACAGGCAACCACAGAGTGTATGTCATGTGACATAATCAGTAACTGAATTAATGCACGTGTCTGTTTTTGTTTAATAAAAGTGTGCCAGTCAGAGCGACTGGAGAATGAGAAAAGCACTACGGATTTCGTATGTTATTAATGTGCTCTGCTAACAGGTTATGAGCCCAGATAACGTATCATTGTTTGTGTCTTGAGATACTGGGAGATGAGACCTATACCAAAAACATGAGTAGAAGGCCAAGAGCAAGCGGTAACAACAAGCCACTGGTCAAGACTAGTTTTCGACGGCAAAAAAAATAAATTAAAAAAAATGTCATTACATTTATATAGCGCTTTTCAAAGCGCTCTACATTGTGAGGGGGTCCACCTCCTCGTCCACCACCATGAGTTGTGGGAGACAAAATTTTTGGGCCACCTTTATTTGCAGGGATTGAAAGAGACCATTTTAAATGAGCCTTCTGACGAGGATGAGGAAGATGCGGCGAAAAACGCCGAAGCTTATGCAGAGTTGATTCAATTCCTGGATGACAAAAGTCTGTCGCTGGTCATGACGGAATGCAGCAGATGACGGACGAGTGGTGCTGGAGATTCTGCAAGAATATTATGCTGGCAAGGGGAAGCCCAAGGTTATTAGCTTGTACACAGAGCTAACTTCACTGCAGAAGATGCCCAGCGAGAGTGTTACTGAATATGTCATCAGAGCTGAGACTGCAATCACTGCTTTGAGAAATGCAGGTGAGAATCTGAGTGACAGACTTTTAATAGCAATGGTTTTGACAAGGACTTCCAGAGGGACATTGTAAACCTTTTGCAATTCATGTTACTCAGAGTGAGGATAAAATGACTTTTGCTGAATTTAAAACAAAGCTCAGAAGTTATGAGGACATTGAAAATGCGAGCAACTGCATCCGAGGACAATGTAATGAAAGCAAGAGCGCAGCTTGGCACGAAATCCGCTTTAGCGGGTAGTTGATTGTGGGGCTGGAAGTAGTGACATTGTCTGCTACAGGTGTGGTACAAAAGGCCACAGAGCCAAGGACATGCCAGCGTAAACAGTGGTGCAATCAATGTAAAAGTACCACTCACCGCGATGCACACGATAACACACGAAAAGTGTCCGAAGAGACTGGTGACAAGGAATGTTTTTCTGGCAAGCGACACTGAGATGCAGCAGCATGATACCAAGAGGAGAGGTCATCTCCGGTTACTATCGTAACCTCGGTTCCCTGAGAGCGGGAACGAGACATCACAGAGAATTCTCCATGATGTCTCGTGAAAGCTCGAGAGGGAACGTCTCCGGTTACTATCGTAACCTCGGTTCCCTGAGAGCGGGAACGAGACATCACGGAGAATTCTCTGTGATGTCTCGTGAAAGCTCGACAGGGAACTAATGGTGGATGTGGGTGCAACTTCACACATCATCACGGACATTGCAAAGTTCCAGAGGTTTGACAGCAGTTTTCAAGCTGGCACACACTGCGTGGAATTGGCTGATGGCACCAGGTGCAACGGGGTCACCAAGGACGCATTGGTATGTTTGGTTGACCGCAGAGGATGGCGTTTCAAAACAATGTTGAAAAATGCATTATACATCCCAACATATCCACAGGATATCTTCTCAGTGAAAGCAGCCACCTCCAACGGAGCCACAGTGATCTTCAGAGAGGGGAAGAACGTTCTGCTACATAGAGACAGTACCAAATTCCCCATACACGTGAACAAACTGTACTATTTGCACACAAAAGACAATGCGTGTGTTGACCAATGTAAGAAATGTAATGACTTGCAGACTTGGCATGAGATATTAGGTCATTGCCAATTATAAACGACATAATTAAACTGCAGGATGTTGTTCCGATGGTATGGAGTTTAAGAGTAGCCAAAAACTATCCCTTGTTGTGAAGTGTGTATGCAGGGAAAGTTTATTCAGACTAGGAACAGAGGGCCAGATGCAAGAGCCAAAGCAGCTCTAGAAATGGTACACACAGATTTAGCAGGGCCTATAGACCCAATGTCCAGGGACGGTCATAGGTATTCATTATCTTTCACGGATGATTATTCCAGTAAGCAGTGTTTGTATATTTTTTAAAAATAAGAGTGACTGTGACCGCCACAGAAAAGTTCCAAGCTGACATGTCTTAACATGTATGCTCTGGCTGAAACTCACATTGTTTGTGATTACAACAGCCTCTCTGTTCTTAAATTGCCAGTGTTTACATTCCAAGTATAATAATACACATTAGTAAAAGGATCTATTTTAATTTTTATTTGTCTATATACACTTTGGGCGTGCTTTTTTCAAAGTAGATTATAAAATGTAGCCCAAAAAACCGCAACCTACAGCTCTGTAATTTTTCCCGCGACTGTATTTTCAAAATAGCCCAAAAACGCTACCGTGGCAACACTGGTTCGCTGTACCCTCATCACACAATGATAGATAACCTTCTGAGCTGCGATGACGGGAAGAAGTTGGGGTCAAACATTATCAAACGATTAATTTGAAGATAAAGACGGTTGGAAGAAGCTAAAAGAAAAAAAAAGCAAACCTTTGCGCTCCTCTCTCATGTAGCCTATGAGCACTATAGTAAAATCCTAGGACACCCCTTGTCAGAACGTTCACTGTTATTTGTCACTCCGCATTGTCTGGCATTCATTCACAGCAGCGATTCTAGGTTTATGTCTATCATTGTCATATTATACATTTTGCGTTATGCTTTTTTTAAATGTTGATTTCAAGAATTTTAGTTCATAAGATAGCCTAATACATTTATTTCAATCCCCTGCTAAAAACAATAAATAATAAAAAATAGAAACCATCGTATGATTTTTAATGGTTTTATTGGTTATAATGAAAATGTTATTGGTTTTAATGGAAACTGTAATGGTGCCTGTTGGTCTCTACTGGTAATCGGTCGCCTTCTATTGGTGGCTTTAAAAAAACACAAAATCCTAATGTAATACATCCCAAAACACACTAGGAACCATTACTTAATGGGTAAAAGTTGATGGTTTGTAATGGTATTTGTAGTGGAAATCATTAGAATTTCTGTGATGGTTTCTATTGTTTTTGTCAGCAGGGTCACCATAGGTTTTGTGATGTTATTTGCCATAAATGCGACAGGATTGCTGTAATATTGTAGCGGCTGTTTGTAGTTGTGGTGGGCCTATTTGGGAGAAAATCTAGGGCTGTTTTTTACTCCCTGTCCATCCCTGGTGTTGGTTCACTACTCACTGCTGTGTGTGTGCACTTGGATGGGTGAAATGCAGAGCACAAATTCCAAGTATGGGACACCATACTTGGCCACACATCACATCCTTTCCTTTTGAATTCTGTAGTTACTCTGGCATCTGAGAGTAGATGGGATTCAGAAGCTCTTGTCTCAACATTCTACTGTGGCCTTTCTTAGGATGTGAAGGATGAACTAGCCAGTAAAGACTGGGGTTCAAGTCTTGAAGAACTCCTAACCTTGGCCATCCACATTGAAAACGTGTTCACCAAAGGAGAAGAGAATATCACACTTTTTGCCCATCTTAGCCAACAGACAGATGAAGAACCAAAGTAGCTGGGAAGGACTCTCCTATCACCTAAGGAGAGATAGAGAGACATGAGAGAGGGTTTTTGTTTCTAGGCCGACGCCTGTCAGTCATGGTAGAGTTACTAGAAGAGGCACAGCGGCGTGAGTTTGCGAATGTGTCCATTTGATGCTGCTGGTGCACGCGTGTGTCATCATTGTCCCCCGCACTTTAATCAAACATATTCAATTTAAGTCTATTTGTATAGGATGTTAATCCCATGGCAGAAACAAAGAGACATAATTAGCATAGCTGTTGTTCCATCCAAGCAAAAATTATTTGTTCAACCCAAGCTAAAGAATAATAATGTGTGTTTGATCAGATATAACTGCAGTACAAGATTATGAGATGCATTATGTGAATGCTTGGCTAAAGAGATGTGTGTTTAATCTAGATTTAAACAGAGAGAGTGTGTCTGAACCCTGAACGTTATCAGGAAGGCTATTCCAGAGTTTGGGAGCCAAATATGAAAAAGCTCTACCTCCTTTAGTGGACTTTGCTATTCTAGGTACTACCAAGAGTCCAGAGTTTTGCGACCTTAGGGAGCGTGATGGATTGTAGCGAGATAGAAGACTAGTTAGGTACGTAGGAGCTAAACCATTTAGGGCCTTATAGGTAAGTAATAATATTTTGTAACTTATACAAAACATAAACACACTTTAATTTGGGCACTTTTCAACGTAAACACTCTCACGTTATGCATGTTTCATTCATACCGGACGCTGGAGGGCGCTCTCTTGCAGAAAGTCTAAAACAAACTTTTACGGACGGATGGTTTACATGTACAAATATTGTGAGAATACAAACAGACACAATAACAATAATGTGAGGGCAAAGATTAACAACCCTTTTTATTTGCATAGATTTTTAAAGTCAATAAAACATTTAGAACAGCAATGCTATTTTTTGACATCAATTTAAAATAATAAATAGTAAACCAAAACAAAAATGTGCAGTGCAGTTTTGACATATCAGCTTAAAAATAAAATTATAAAAAAAAACACAAATGACAAGGTAAACTTACCATATATATTACATTTATACCTGATTTTTTTTCCAAACAGAGGCATGCAGCAGAGGAAACAAGCAGTGAAGAAAAAACATGTTTAAAAAAGAACCAAGATGCATCACACACATGGTTATTATACACTTTAGAGACAACTGTGATTGTTGGAGACTTGCTCTATAAAGCAAACATTAACCAAATAAATAAATAAAAATAACACACTGAAAGCTCTATTTTAAGAAGCTGGAGGGTTGTCATTACCTGTTTTTTGTTTTTTTACACCCTCGTCTCATGTATTATTGCTTTTGTAAAATGGCTACTTCATTGAGATGAACATTGTATTATGGATTCTTGCAGTCTGTTGAATACCATGTCGTGAGCAATAAATCTTATCTTTCATAATGGAGAAGAAAACAGAAGTTGGAGTCTTGTTGATTTGTTTCTAGAGCCATCAAAGCAGCCACGGTTACATTAAGTCAACCGGGTCAATTACTTGGACCCTCTGTGTAGCCCTCAGCTGCATTACGTTTAGTCTTAATGGTAACAATGCTAATTTAATCACCATTGTGTGACTGTTGCAGCGTTCACTTCTGGGAGCTGGATGGTGGTCTCGCTCATCACCTTAGCATTGGTGAGGATGCACTCTCGGATGTGCTTGTAAGCACGTGCTATCATTGTGAAGCGGGACACGCTCACTCCGTCACAGTGCACTGCGTTTGGGTAGAGAGCACAGAGCCTTGTGAAGACGGCCTCCACCACTCGCTTGCAGTCAGGCCACTGTGCAGGACTATGAGCCCCAACGAAACACCTGCAAATCACAGCAGAATACATTTTATTAATATGAGATTGTTTACAATGTGTGATCCTTACTCTGTTATTTCTATTGTAGTATTTTCCCTTTTCTATTCTGTCTGTTTTGCTTTGTGTTGTCTAGATGTTTATTTTTAATATCTGTGCATAGTTATGTTGTCTTGTTTGTTTTCTAGGTCGATGTCAAAATATCATATCAATAAATTAGGTCTCTAATGGATTACTGTGTTGTGGCATTATTAGCCTACAGCTTTATACGGTGTCGTTAGTCGCCTGTCGGCCGTTATTACACGGCTACTTACTAAAAGACAGCAAAAGACAAATAATTTGACACAAAATATTGATCCAAAATGATTTTATTGATTAGGAAATGATTGTCTTGCTTCTGCTAAATAAGATGTAAATAAGCCCGATGTACGGTTGGAACCGTGTCCATAGGAACGTAACTTGCTTAGCAACATAACATAAAGTCAGCATTAAACATAAATCACAACTAATACTTTACGTTATAACTAGGCTAAGTTTGAACTTAACAGGCTGCAGGAAGATAAGCTAGTCATGAAGGCGTCAGATTTTACTAATTTTACTATAAATCCTTACTAAACATATAAAGCTGGAGGTGATATTTCAGCCAGTTTCAGTTATATTATATATATTTTTATCCAAAACTTTTTAGACAATCAAGACCCTAAATTTTACATACCTTTTGGTACTCTCCACACCTGGTGCCACAATCTTCTTAGTGGCCCTGAATCGTCCCTGTTTTAGGGTGGTTTGGTGACGTGGTGGGTAAATGGTCTTCTTCTTGTCATACTAACCCAATGCCTGCCATAGGGTGATGATCTTGATGCTCTCTTCTCCAGTCAAGGCCAGACGGTGGTCTCTGAGGCTAACCAAAAACTCTGCAAGGCTCCATACCCCTCAATATTATCAGATCCAACAGAATCCTAAAATGAAAGATAATTTAGGAACTTTTGATAGCAGCAATGAATACAAATATTCACATGAAAGCACAGCCAACATAACCCAGATTTTGTTTATACACATGTAAATGTACATTAAAAAAGAAACTGGGCCCTTACATCATGTGAAGTGTTCTCTTCAGATGTTGGAAGATCAGTTTCTGTGGATAATTGGTCAACTGGGACTACATGAAAAAGGTAAATGTTTAGTTTAAATTTGTATTTATGTCTTTCAATATGACCAGTATACATTTAGAGTTAGTGCAACAACAAATACGGAAACCTCTATGAATACTTTGGTGAAACTCACAGCTATGTGCTCCAGGAGAGAGTGCTGGCTTTGATTGAGTGTGCGGTGAGCTGTAAACAGGAGATGTCACTGGTGATGGAGAGATCACAGACAGTGGTGACATGGGGCTGGTTGCTGGAGGGGTTGGAGATGATTCTGCAGACACTAATGCTTGTGAAGAGGCAGCAGGTGTCCATTCTGTGTCAAAGGTGGGAACAGTGATGTCCTGAAACTCCTCAAGTTCAGCATAACCTTCATCCACATCTGTACCAACCTCAGTGGTCTCTGACTCTTCAATGGCAAACTTGTAGTTTGCTGGTAAAGATATTCCACTCCAATAAGCTCACCTTTATGTAGGGGATCTACAAATTCTATTACGTGGAGACTTTTATTTTGACTGGTGTTATGGGCACCGCCATTGTTTGTTCACACGAGAGAAGCAGACAGGAAAAAAAGGCTGCGACGCGCTGAAGAATGTGTTGGTCTTCGGGTAGTTTATAACGAAAAAAGTTACGTTTAGACCCGTGAGAGACATCGAAACTGTGTGATGCTGTTTTAAAGTGTCTGATTGTGCTATCGAGACAGTTATTGAATACAACAGAACGAGTTTTCTCCGTGTTTGCACGTGCAACGGTGCAAAAGGCCTGCTGGTGTTTAGCAAGTAATTCGCCGTAGGAGTTGAATATTCTCGTGTTTTCTTTGTATTTACATTCAGCTTTTGTTTCATTTGTTCAAACGAACTTGAAACGCAGTGAGTGCTGTTACTGATCGTGTGAAGAGGATTCGCTGAGTCGTCGGATAGGGCCGTGTATTGTTCGTCTTCTCAATACGCCTTCGTCAGTTGGGATTGCGGCCTTGTGAGATCAAACTGCCGTCGTCAGGATCTCGGGGACAATCGCTGAGAGTCATTGAGTAAAGAGACATTACCCTGCCATCCACAGGACGTCATTCAACATCTTGTCCACAAACTAAGAGTGGTGATATGCATTATCTTTCTCTTTTTCTACTTGAACACTGGTAAGCAAACTGTTGTTTTCTCTCAGTGAGTAATCAGAACTGAACTGTTGAATAATACAACTATCGTTCATGAAACTGTGAGTAGTGAACTTTCCTGAAAAGGGGTTCATAGACTTTCTTCTGTGTGCATTCGTGAACTTTTTGATACCAGAGCACAAGAATGGACGGAGTCTAACTTTTTCCTTCTTTTTCCCTGGATTTCTTTTTGTGAATTGGACTTTTAACTTTTTGAACAGTGTTGAAGTGAACCTACTTTGAAATTTCGATGTAAATTTACAGTGTAGAACTGTGTGGTTAAAAAAAAGACACTGATTGTGATTTTGTTGGTTGAGACTGAATTGAAACTGACACAAATTTGTTGATTTTGTACTTTTTATTTTTTTCATTTATTTCATTCAGATTTGATTGAACTTGTAATTGAATCTCTCCTTTTGTAAAAGAAAACAACAAAACCAACTGAAATTCAGTTTACATAAACATTTTATTAGTTAAGTCAAAAGTGTTTGTTGCTTTGAGTCACTTATACTAAGGAGTGGGGGCGTCTTACCTGTCCTGTTAGATCTGGGGAGGGTGGGTTTTTGTAGACAGTTACATTTATTCCTGAGTTTCTGCACACACATGCACTTCAGGTGGCTGCCGTGTACTAAATGAATCCTGAAGCCCACCTCGCCACATCTTGAGTATTCACATATTGCAACACGACAGGCACAACATACAAGTGACACTTGTGCAAAGACTAAAAGCATTGGGTTGGGGGACTAGGATCCTGTTTCTCACTCAGTCTTCCTTAGATTAAGTGCAAAGTATCCCCCACAAGGCGGTGGCATATTCCCCTCCGCCACATTTAAAATATTAAAACACTGACAATTAGATAATATACCAAGATATTATATTATAACACAGTGGTTAAATGGGGTGTGTACACTTGAATGAAATTGTCACCAAAAACAACAAATAGTTATCTACCAGTGTACTTTCTTGGCCCAACATAAGGGATGATTTTCTTGCCCAAAACCTCTTCTGCAAGAGTATTGACAGCATGATGCAGAAGTTGATTGTAGGAATGTGGCTGCTGCTCATCAGTTGTTGCTGCCACAGCCCTGTTCTCATTCCATCTTGCAAGTCCATCCAAAAGATACGCCTGGAAGAAGGTGCCACTTGCCAGTGTACCTGTAAATTCAAAACAGAAAAGAAAAAGACCACACAAAAATTTCATATAAATACACAAATAGCTGTTCTTGCAATTCTCATAATTATTTCAATATATAATCTTATTTTAATAATTCAGTTAAATCACTTATTTACCTGGGATAAATCTGTTAAGGTGCAGGTGAAATGACTCAAGCGAAGTGGAACCTCTGGCACAGCGGTAGGTTGGCAGACGGTGCCCTCCCTTCACTAAAGTGCCCATGTAGAGCTGCACACCTAGAGGATCCTGGATGCAGGCCATATGCTTCCAATGGGACTTCAAGATCTCTCTCATCTGGGCTGAGTTTATTAGTGGGACTCCCAGAGTGTCACGACCATAGACTGTAAAAAAACATGGACGTAGTGTCCGTGACGTCACCTTTAGGTTTCTAAAGAGCAGTTTTGAAGCCCAAAGTAGGCGGAGTCGGCCGTCACCATCTTGGCAAGCTCGTCACCACGCGTCACTCCCGGAAAATCGAAAATGGGCAAAGAGGCGGGGCGTGGGCGGAGCTGGTTGCTGAAACCATACCCGCCTAGCTCGCCAGTGGTGACAGCAGCGGCAATCCACCTGTCACTCATCTGGCCACGCTGAGTTATACGGATGAGTTATAATGAAATTCACCCCCCTCACAGTTGTCATGAAGGGCAAAGTTAGCTATATAGACCTAAACCACTTTTTGTACCAGGCAGTAAACATATTTTTTTCTACTGTAAATTTGGGCATTTTAACATGGGTAGTCTATGGGATTGACTCCCTTTTGGAGCCAGTCTCTTGCGGCCAGTCGATGAAGTGCAGTTTAAGTCACTTCCATGTTGGTTTCAAGTGAGAGACCGAGAGGTTGCCGCATGGTCATGACCAGCATCTCCATCAAAGGCCTGAATATGGCTCTCAATCATCGCCAGGGTCTCCTTGGTCCTGCAAGTGGTTCTCCTGCAATGTAGGGCTAGCTCTCTACAGCTGATACAGCACAGCGCAGCTCTCTCCCCTCCCTCCAGGACATTTTCAACACCCGTCTCACCCGCAAAGCCCTCAGCATTGCAGGTGATCCCACCCACCCGACACACAACTTCTTCAGTCTGCTACCATCAGGGAGGAGACTGAGGAGTCTCCAAGCTAGGACAAACAGACTGAAAGACAGCTTCATCCACCAGGCTGTCAGGAAGCTGAACTCCCTCCCGTCCTTGCCCCCCTCCCCTCTCTTACCCCACGAATCACTGAACTCGGACCCCCACCCCACCACCACCACCACCACCCACACTCACACACACTCACACACACACACACTCACACTCACACTGAGACAAGCACCGGACACTTGTACAGCATTGGACTGACCTCATTCATTCAACTACCTCTTCTGACAGTCTGAAAAAAAAAAAAGACTGCTCCTTGTCACTTTAAATAGTCTTGATAAGCTCTTTGCACTACACCATTTATATTCTGCACTGTTTGTTTGTTTGTTTATTTCACTGATTTGCACCATCTGCCATCTCAAATCTGAGTATCAGATTTGCACTATCTGTCAAGGCGCCGGTCTGATCTGGGTTTGTTTATGTTGTGTCCTGGTCTGTCTGGAGCACATGGCTGTCAGTTGGTATTTGTGTTTGCCATGTGCTCTATTGTCTATTGTTACCCCGCCCCTCTTGTTACCTTATTATCTTGTTAGGGTTTACACCTGTTTTAGATAATTAGCCACCCTTTATATTCCCCTCTTGTTTTCTGTCCTGTGCCAGATCGAATCTCTGCTCTGCTGAGTTAACCTGGCTCTTGTCTCTAGCTGTGATCTTGTTCCTGTTGTTGTCAAGCCTAAGTCTTGCATTGTTTTCCCTTGCTTTTATTTTATACCTTTTTGAGATTAGGGTTTTTTCTTTTGATTTAGTTCTGTGCTATCTAGTTTCTTGTTTTTGAGCTCCTGCCTTTTAGTTTTGTTTTTTCCCTTTCCCCATTTGCTCCCCAGCTCCCCCATCGGCTCTGGCTGCTGGACTCCCTACTGCCTGCCTCCTCTCTCCCATCCCTGGCTGCCCAGCTCTGCCTGCTTCCCTGCCCTTCTGGTTCTATCCATCTAGCTGCTCTGCTACTATCAGTCTCGTTCACCAGCCTCAGGAGATCCCAGTTAAGTCAGCCAGGCTTCTGCCTTCATCTTCCTGGAACCAGTCTCCCTCTCTCTCTCACTGTTGCCATTCCCTGTGCCCTGGAGTTCATTAGAGAGCTTGTCTATATCGTAGCTCTTGGACTATTGCCCTCAGCCTATCACTCAGAAACCCCTTTCCTACACGCTTCCTGCTGAGCTGTCAATCTCTGCCACGGACCTGGCTGGAATCTCTCCTGGTTACCCTCTCAGACAGTGGCTAGTTCCTGAGTTCCTGTTTTGTGTTTGAGTCTCAATAAATCTGTTATCCCTGCAACTGATTCCTCTTCCTTTACCACCCTGACAGTTCGATCTGGCCAGCATGGAATCAGCGGGGTCTGACCAGATCCGGACAGCCATCCTCCAGCAGGGGGTGCTGCTGGGTCAACATGCTACACGACTCTCAGAAACTACCAGAGACGTAGAGGTCATGTCCTCCCAATTTACTGAACTCACTAATCAAGTCAGGGAGTTGATGCGGGACCAGGACAGCCTTCGGACTGCAGCCGCTGCCTCTGCTTCAGCTCCTGTTCTTGCCCGGGTAGCTCCAGAACCTAGAGTGCCTACTCTGCCACTTTATGATGGGGATCCTAGGGCTTGTCGACCGTTCCTGTCTCAGTGTGCTATCACGTTTACCCTGCAGCCCACAACCTTTGCTTCCGAAGCAGCAAAAGTGGCATTTGTTATTACCCTACTCACTGGGAGGGCCCGAGAGTGGGGAACTACAGTCTGGGAGAAGCAAGAGCCTTACTGTGCCACATTTGAGCTGTTTCGTCAGGAGATGATTAAGGTGTTTGATCGATCAGTCGCTAGCAAGGAGGCAGCCAGTCAGCTAGTGAGACTGAGGCAGGGCGAGTCATCAGTTACTGACTTTTCCATTCAGTTCCGGACACTGGCCGTGCTTTGTGGTTGGAATCAAGCAGCTTTGTGGGATGTTTTCAGAGAGGGGCTCAATCCTGAGATTCAGGACGAGATTGCTATCCATGATCTGCCGGCTTCATTTGATGACCTGGTGGATCTGGCACTTCGTGTTGAGACACGCATCAATCTACGCCGTCAACGGGTCCTGGCTCATCCTTCTTGGCCAATTTCTCCTCGTTCTGTTTCTGAAGCCGCTACTGTTCACCCTGAGCCACTTCCTGAAGTAGAGCCTATGCAGGTTGGGCGTACCCGTCTGGCAGCGGAGGAGAAGCAGCGACGCCTCAACCAACGACTTTGCTTCTACTGTGGAAAGTCTGGACATTTTGCTGCAACATGTCCTTTAAAAGCCAGAGCTCGCCAGTAGATGGGGGAGTATTGGTGAGCGTCACCCCTGTATCCGATTCCCCCGTATTTCGTACACAGCTGCCTGTCATTGTCAAGTGGGGGCCTTTTTCTAGACCATGCTCAGCCCTGGTGGATTCTGGGGCTGAGGGTAATTTCATTGATGCTACCCTGGTGGCTCGGTGGGGCATTCCCATCACCCCTCTCAAGAAGAAACTCATTGCCAGGGCTCTCAATGGCACCATCCTCACCCAAGTTACTCGCGTCACTTCCCCTGTAAGTTTAACTGTTTCCGGCAACCATTGTGAGGAGATTGCGTTTTACCTTCTCGAGTCTCCCAGCACACCTATTGTGCTGGGGCACCCGTGGTTGGTGAGACACAGCCCTCACATTGGTTGGGCTGAGAATTCTGTGTTGGCATGGAGCTCATTTTGTCATAAGTTTTGCCTAGGTGTCGCCTCGCCTGCTGGCTTTTCTTGTTCTATGTTTCAGGAGGAGCGGACTGCGGATCTGACCGGTGTTCCTGCTGAATACCTCGATCTTCGGAGGGTCTTTAGCAAGTCACGGGCGGCATCTCTCCCTCCTCACAGACCCTATGACTGTGCCATCGACCTTCTCCCAGGCACATCTCCGCCTCGTGGTCGCCTTTACTCTCTCTCAGCGCCGGAGAGAGAGGCTATGGATAAGTATATCCAGGAGTCATTGGCAGCTGGCCTCATCCGTTCTTCCTCTTCTCCTGCAGGTGCGGGGTTCTTCTTTGTGGAGAAGAAGGATGGTTCCTTGCGCCCCTGCATCGATTATCGTGGGCTGAATGACATCACTGTAAAGAATCGGTACCCCCTGCCATTGATGTCCTCAGCTCCCGAGCTGCTGCAGGGAGCACGAATCTTCACAAAGTTGGACCTCCGCAATGCCTACCACTTGGTTCGGATAAGGGAAGGGGATGAGTGGAAGACAGCTTTTAACACCCCTACTGGGCACTTTGAATATCGGGTGATGCCCTTTGGGCTTACTAATGCCCCAGCTGTCTTCCAGGCCCTGATTAACGATATGCTTAGAGACATGATCAATCGGTTTGTCTTTGTGTACCTTGATGACATTCTAATTTTTTCTTCGTCATTGCAGGTACACACTCAGCATGTCCGTCAGGTGCTGCAGAGGTTACTTGAGAACCAGCTGTATGTCAAGGCGGAGAAGTGCATATTCCACGCAGACTCAGTTCCGTTCCTGGGACAGATAATCTCGGCGGAGGGGGTTAAGGTAGATCCTGCCAAGGTAAGGGCTGTCTCTGAGTGGCCAGTCCCCGACTCTCGTAGAGCATTGCAGCGGTTTCTGGGATTCGCCAATTTTTATCGGCATTTCATCCGGAACTATAGTCAAACTGCTGCTCCTTTAACTGCTCTAACCTCCACTTGTGTTCCTTTCAGGTGGACGGAGCAGGCACAGGGGGCTTTTACGAAACTTAAATTATGTTTCAAATCTGCACCTGTCTTGTCTGTTCCAGACGCTGATCTGCAGTTTATTGTGGAGGTTGACGCTTCTGAGGTCGGGGTCGGGGCGGTCCTCTCTCAACGATCCCCCCTTGATGGGAAGGTGCACCCTTGTGCATACTTCTCGCACCGCCTGAGCCCGGCAGAACGGAACTATGATGTCGGTAATCGTGAGCTGCTTGCGGTTAGGCTGGCACTGGGTGAGTGGCGACACTGGCTGGAGGGGGCGGCGGAGCCCTTCTTGGTCTGGACGGATCATAAGAATCTTGAATATATCCGTTCGGCCAAGAGGTTGAACTCTCGGCAGGCCAGGTGGGCTCTCTTCTTTGATCGGTTCCATTTCACCCTCTCGTACAGGCCTGGGTCCAAGAATATCAAGCCGGATGCTCTGTCTCGTCTCTTTGCCAGTCCGGGGAGCGGGGCGCCGCCCGACACTATTTTGCCCCGGGGTGTCGTGGTGGCGGCTGTTTCCTGGGGTATTGAGAGGCGGGTCAGGGAGGCCTTGCGGGGGGTGGAGTTTCCGAGAGGCTGCCCTACTGGTCTGTTGTTTGTTCCAGGTCCGTTGCGTCCTTCAGTCCTTGAGTGGAGTCATTCTTCTAGGCTGGTCTGCCATCCAGGTGTGCGGAGGACGTTGGCTTCTGCCCGCCAGCGCTTTTGGTGGCCTTCTCTGCCCCATGATGTCAGACAGTTCGTGGCTGCTTGCTCGGTTTGCGCCCAGAACAAGACTTCTAACAAGCCTCCCATTGGTCTGCTGCGGCCTTTGCCGATCCCCCCCCACCCTTGGTCCCATATTGCCCTGGACTTTGTCACTGGCCTCCCCTCCTCCAGGGGCAATACCGGGATTTTGACGGTTGTGGACCGCTTTTCGAAGGCAGCTCATTTTATTCCCCTACCCAAATTGCCTTCTGCTAAGGAAACTGCTCTGGTGGTAGTCGATCACGTCTTCAGGATTCATGGTCTTCCCAAAGACGTGGTCTCTGACAGGGGGCCCCAGTTCGTTTCCCATTTTTGGAAGGAGTTCTGTCGTCTGATCGGTGCTTCTTCGAGTCTGACGTCAGGATTTCATCCGCAGACCAATGGGCAGTCCTAGCGAGCCAACCAGGATTTGGAGCAGATGCTCCACTGTCTGGCATCACACAATCCCGCCTCCTGGAGCCAGCAGCTCACCTGGGCAGAGTATGCCCACAATACACTTCCTGTGGCGGCCACTGGTATGTCCCCTTTTCAAAGTTCTATTGGTTATCAGCCTCCTCTATTTGCTTCACAGGAACCTGATGCCGCAGTCCCCTCTGCCCAGGCCTTTGTCCAGAGATGCAGACGCACATGGGAAAGAGCCAGGAAGGCGCTCATTCAGGCGGGGAGACGTGCCAAGGTGGCAGCTGATCGTCGTCGGACTCCTGCACCCAAGTATGTCTGTGGGCAGAGGGTATGGCTTTCCACTAAGGACCTGCCCCTTAAGGTGCCAGCACGCAAGCTGGCACCCAGGTTCTTAGGGCCATACCGCATTACCAAAATCTTAAGTCCGGCGGTGGTGCGGCTCAGGCTTCCATCTGTCTTTGCTCGTGTCCATCCTGTCTGTCATGTGTCTCGTGTCAAGCCTGACATTTCTTCCCCTTTGAACCCTGGTGTGTCTGCTCCCCCCCCCCCCCCCGTCTCATTGACGGTTCCCCGGTGTTTTCTGTTAGGAGGCTGTTGGACGCCAGAAGGCGTGGTAGGGGATACCAGTACCTTGTGGACTGGGAAGGGTACGGTCCTGAGGAGAGGTGTTGGGTGCCATCTCGAGATATCTTGGACCACTCCTTGATCGAGGATTTTCACCGTCGACAGGCCTCCTCTGTTCCTGGAGCGCCCGGGGTCGCTCCTGGAGGTGGGGGTACTGTCAAGGCGCCGGTCTGATCTGGGTTTGTTTATGTTGTGTCCTGGTCTGTCTGGAGCACATGGCTGTCAGTTGGTATTTGTGTTTGCCATGTGCTCTATTGTCTATTGTTACCCCGCCCCTCTTGTTACCTTATTATCTTGTTAGGGTTTACACCTGTTTTAGATAATTAGCCACCCTTTATATTCCCCTCTTGTTTTCTGTCCTGTGCCAGATCGAATCTCTGCTCTGCTGAGTTAACCTGGCTCTTGTCTCTAGCTGTGATCTTGTTCCTGTTGTTGTCAAGCCTAAGTCTTGCATTGTTTTCCCTTGCTTTTATTTTATACCTTTTTGAGATTAGGGTTTTTTCTTTTGATTTAGTTCTGTGCTATCTAGTTTCTTGTTTTTGAGCTCCTGCCTTTTAGTTTTGTTTTTCCCCTTTCCCCATTTGCTCCCCAGCTCCCCCATCGGCTCTGGCTGCTGGACTCCCTACTGCCTGCCTCCTCTCTCCCATCCCTGGCTGCCCAGCTCTGCCTGCTTCCCTGCCCTTCTGGTTCTATCCATCTAGCTGCTCTGCTACTATCAGTCTCGTTCACCAGCCTCAGGAGATCCCAGTTAAGTCAGCCAGGCTTCTGCCTTCATCTTCCTGGAACCAGTCTCCCTCTCTCTCTCACTGTTGCCATTCCCTGTGCCCTGGAGTTCATTAGAGAGCTTGTCTATCTCGTAGCTCTTGGACTATTGCCCTCAGCCTATCACTCAGAAACCCCTTTCCTAGACGCTTCCTGCTGAGCTGTCAATCTCTGCCACGGACCTGGCTGGAATCTCTCCTGGTTACCCTCTCAGACAGTGGCTAGTTCCTGAGTTCCTGTTTTGTGTTTGAGTCTCAATAAATCTGTTATCCCTGCAACTGATTCCTCTTCCTTTACCACCCTGACACTATCTGCCATTTGCCTTATGCCACTTTATCCATTTTTTTATATTATTATTTTTATTTTCTTTATTTAATGTTTTATATATATATATGTATGTGTATATATGTATGTATGTGTGTGTGTATGTGTATGTATGTATGTATGTATATATGTGTGTATATATATATGTATGTATGTATATGTATGTATATATATATATATATATATATATATATATATATATATTGATTTGTACTTATCTGTATTTTTGCGTTCTACTGTTTGTGTTTAGTGTTATCTGTATGCACCAGGGAGTAAGAGAGTAACGCAATTTCAATTCTCTGTATGTATGTACGGTACATGTGGCAGAATTGACAATAAAGCTGACTTTGACTTTGACTTTGATCAGCCTAAGATGATGGTTTCTGGTCAGCTTCTAGCTCTGCATGCTTCGCCTTCTTCAGGGTCGTTAGGTCGACCTGGTCCCACATGAAAATACAGTGGCTGAGACGACTCATAAATGTGGCATACAACTGGTGAAAGTCAGTGGTGCAACCCACAGCAAACCTCCGCATGAAGTGCCATAGATCTAACCGGATGGTCATTTGCTCCCACTCTTCAAACATCCCCCTCAGAAGAGTGTTGCCACAGCAGTCTCGGTCGACACACAGTACCTCGGGAGGAGCCACCCCAGCCACTCTGTATCAGCCTTCAATCATTGGTCCAAGACCAAAACCTTCAAAGGCTGTGAGCACGGACATAATCACCTGTCCATGCTCATTGCCAACATTGGTTGCCCAGGTAGCGGTGCCATAGCTGCGTCCTGCTAGTTTTCTGGCCACTTTTTTAGTAGAAACCATTTTTAAGATCCGACCATATTGTGATGTGATAGTGGCCTTGATCTCATCCAGCCTGTGCAGGACACACTGGGCATACACCTGCATCAGCCACCGGTGCTTAGGGACAGAAGGCATTGAAGGAGCAGGTTCAAATGTCACAGGCAGGATCAGGCTCGACGTGACAGCACTGGCAATCCCCTTGCAATCTGTCAGATACTGGAACCAGACGTCAGCATGACGAACTGCAGCTTGCGCTGGATCTGGCTGCTGCTTTTCCCAGCCCTCGCTGACGCATCAAACTTACTACTTCGAAGTCACATGCAAGTTTTGATGTAAGAATGCAAGGGAACTGCACCCTGTGGCCAATGTCGAGTTTGGAGTTGATATCATGGCTCCAGCTGATGACCTTCCTCTTACATCTTCAGCAGGCCAGGTACTCAGTTGCCACAAAGTACATCTTACCCAAGGCAACCACCTGCCTGATCTTTTGATGCAAGCCAGCTGAGGTCGGAAGCTCTTTCTGACAGTCTGGATGCGGACAGGTCAGCTTCACTTGCCACAGTTTCCGTGGCATCCAGAGCAGCAGGGGATGGCCAAAGTAATTATCCAAGGAAGGGGTCTTGTGTACGGCTTTCCTTTGTTGGCTTCCTTCACCTTTGCCACTTCCACTGCATCTGTCAGATTCAGGCTGCCATCAGCCCGTCTCCTGAAGCGAGGTTCCATCTAAATTAAAAAATAAAGATATAAAGACTATAGAGAAACAGACGAACACATTTGGTATCACATTAGTTAATGCAGTTGTGTATATTACATTACTATATTTACTCATGATCACTTTGTAATGTTGATTTTATATTATGCTTTGTTTGTGTAGCCTATATTTTTCCAACAGGCTCAAAATGTTGGCTAACATATCAGAATTATCCATTAAATACAACTTTTGTCCCACCTGAGACAGAGGAGCTGGTAAGTAATGGGTAGTGCATAAGGGAAAGTTTAGTCTATTCTATGTGATCTCCTTTTGAAGACAAATTTTTCACTTCCATTCACTGAACCTCCCCTGGGCTCTATTACAAGATCATGCATTCAAAATTTTACTTAGCTAAAACAAGTAAGTTTAGCACCAAAATATACTTAAAGTATTTTAAAAGTAGAAGCATAATGTACATTATATTATTGCATTATAATTAGTGATGCATTAATGTGTAAGAATCATTTTAATGTTGCTGCTGGTAAAGCTGTAGTAAACTGCAACGTTATATGCTTTATATTCTGCTTTGTCGGCTAATCTATAAAAATATAATAATTTATTTTTTAATAATGTTTTGTATTAATTTAATAATGTTTTGTATTCATTACCTGAATTATTAGCTAGTCTGAGCTACAGGTTATTCATTTAAAACAACTAAATATATTTGGCACTTTATTGACTTACTTTCAAATGTTGGTCAGAAGTTAGTCAGTGAATGTTATCATCTTCTCCAGCCGTAATCCCAACGCTATCTCACGGCAATTCGTACTTATTTTACGAGGTGGCTAATTCGTACGATTTAGTACGATTTGTCTAAATCCCACTGACGGGTAGGTTTAGGGGCGGGGTTAGGTGTAGGTCATTCGTACTAATTCATACGAATTGGCAACTCGTAAAATATGTACGATTTAGCAAAAATCGTATGAATTTGTACGAGTGAGGTCGTACAAATTCATACGAATTAGCCACCTCGTAAAATATGTACGAATTGCTGTGAGATCGGGCTGGTAATCCGCAAGTCTCCGGGGGCTCTTGACATTGATTGGTCAATTCTTTGTTGTTACTAGGGAGAATCAAGGAAGCGATACGAGCACTGATTGGCCATAGCATACGATTCTTGGTTGCAGCCGGGAATGTGATTGGCTGTCACAACCAAGAATAACCACGATCTACAGGTGGCATGGAGAGCTCTCTATAACACACTCTAGGATTGATATTTGATATTGCTAGAAAATGACAAACATAACACAATACAACTCACACTTTTTGTTAACAGAAAAAACAATAAACCTCAAATAATTGTTAATTATGTTTATGTAAATATATAAATAATATATTAAATAAATCAGCTTAAATCTTAATCTTCTGTCACATCATCAATAAACAGTGCCATTAGAAGCTATGCAGCTCATGATCACTGCTCCATGTTTCACAGATGATGCTGTGTGCTTTGATCATCAGCTGCTCCAAGCCTTCTCCAGACTTTCTTCTTCCAGTCATTCTGGAACAGGTTGATCTTAATTTCATCCGTCCAAAGAATGCTTTTCAAGCTTCCAAATGCAAATTACACACTTAGAATCAACTCCAGACATTTTACCTGCTTAATTGATGTAGAAATAATGAAGGAATAGCCCACATCTGTCCATGAAACAGCTTTTGAGTCAACTGTCCAATTACTTATGGTCCCTTGAAAAAGGGGGGAGGTACATATTAAAGAGCTATCATTTTTTTTTTGTTCTTTTTTTATCAACAGTTTTTTTTTTTTTTTCACACATAACACAACATAACATCCAAAATATAACAAAACAAAAAACAAAACAAAACAACAGACACATACTCAACATCTCAAGGTCCAATCAAAAGGGAGGGAGAGAGGGAAGGACAACAAAAACACAAAAGTCACTCCTTTATACAATCACGTATATCCATCAAAAAACACTGCCAAGCATCAATGGTCGAGGGCCTAGCCTCACTGACTCACGCCGTTGTAAATTCACATGACACTATTTGCAGGAGGCTTCGGATCAATATGTTTTTCTACACATGTGTGGTGTAAACCAGTTCTGGATTATTGTCTTCTTCGCAGCTGTAAAACCAGCAAACAACATTCTCTTTTGCATTGAACTAATACAGAGACCAGAATCATCATTAAGGAGACACAAATTTGGGTTAACAGACCAATCAATTCGCAGTAATGCTGACAAAACCAGGTTTACATGTGTCCATAGACTGATGACGACAGGACATTCCCAAAACATATGCAGAAAAGTGCCTGATGATGTAATGTTACATATATGACAGTTCAAATTTGACTGTAGTTTAATTTTGAATCTTTTGTAAGGAGTTATGTATACTCTATGAATGACTTTGAAGTGAATAAGATGATGAGACAGATTTTTAGATGTTAAGCTGAGATTAGACCATACTCTCTCCCAGTCGACAGATAAATTAAGGCCAGATAATTCCCTATTCCAAATAGTTTTAATAGAAAGATGTTTTGTAATGCAATCAATAATTTTATTATATATTAAGGAAACAGATGGCCGACCAGCAGATGGTGCAATCCAGTCCCGCATAGGATGAGAGGAAATAGAAGATGCCCACGGAACGCCATACCCTTTGAGAGCAGAACGTAATTGAAGAAAGACAAAATATGCGGATGCTGGTAGACAAAATTTGGTTCTTAATGTCTGAAATGAACAGAGGCCCTGGTTATCATATATATCACCACACGTGTTTACACCTACAGAAGACCAAGAGGGTTGGACAAATGGACGATTTCCACATACAAAATTAAAATTGTGCCATAAAGGAGTACTGTTACAAAATTTGAAGGGTCCACCTATCTGACGTTCAACCGTTTTCCAGATTTTAATAGAGTTAGCCACAACCGGACCAAATTTATAATTATCCCCTTTTTTTCTTAACAGTGACACAATAATTATCTTAACAGTGGAGATTCTTCCTTGGAGAGAGACTTTAAGATTCTTCCATGTTTGAATGTCATTTTTTTTACCTTAACTAAAATGTTATTAAAATTGTCTCTGGCAATCTTATGAATGTCTTTATATATGGTAATGCCCAAATAGATGAAATATTCCTTAATAGGGATAAATGAGGGAATAGAAGAATTAACCTTAACATTGTTAATTGGCATTAAAGCAGATTTGCTCCAATTTATTTTATATCCTGATAGGCTACAACAATGATCAAATTCCTTAATTATACTAGAGACTGAAACATCAAAGTGGTCTAAATGTAGAATAATATCATCAGCGTATAATGAAATACTATGATTATGATCATAAATCTTAATCGATACTTCAGATTTCCTGATGGCTTGCGCTAGGGGTTCAAGAGATAGACAAAACAATAAGGGGGAAAGCGGACACCCCTGCCTCGTTCCCCGCTGTAAAGGGAATGAGGGGGAAATAATATTACCAGTTATGACTGATGCTGCAGGTGAGTGGTATAATGTCTTCAAAGTCAAAGTCAAAGTCAAAGTCATTCAAAGTCAAAGTCAGCTTTATTGTCAATTCTGCCACATGTACCGTACATACATACAGAGAATTGAAATTGCGTTACCCTCTTACTCCCTGGTGCATACAGATAACACTAAACACAAACAGTAGAACGCAAAAATACAGATAAGTACAAATCAATATATATATATATATATATATATATATATATATATATATATATATATAATACACATACAAATACACATACACACACATACATACATACATATACACATATACACATACATATATATATATATATATATATATATATACATATATATACATACATACATGCACACACATACACACATACATACACAAAAATGCAACTATTACAAATATACAAATAAGGACATGTAGGAAAAAAAAAAAAAAAAAAAACATTAAATAAAGAAAATAAAAATAATAATATAAAAAAAAATGGATAAAGTGGCATAGGGCACATGGCAGATAGTGCAAATCAGTGAGATAAACAAACAAACAAACAGTGCAGAATATAAATGGTGTAGTGCAAAGAGCTTATAAGACTATTTAAAGTGACAGGAGCAGTCTTTTTTATTCAGACTGCCAGACGAGGTAGTAGAATGAATGAGGTCAGTCCAATGCTATACAAGTGACCGGTGCTTGTCTCAATGTGAGTGTGAGTGTGTGTGTGTGTGAGTGTGTGTTCGTGTGGGTGGTGGTCCGAGTTCAGTGATTCGCGGGGTAAGAGAGGGGAGGGGGGGCAAGGACGGGAGGGAGTTCAGCTTCCTGACAGCCTGGTGGATGAAGCTGTCTTTCAGTCTGTTTGTCCTGGCTTGGAGACTCCTCAGTCTCCTCCCTGATGGAAGCAGACTGAAGAAGTTGTGTGTCGGGTGGGTGGGATCACCTGCAATGCTGAGGGCTTTGCGGGTGAGATGGGTGTTGTAAATGTCCTGGAGGGAGGGGAGAGAGACACCAACGATCTTCTCAGCTGCTCTCACTATCCGTTGAAGGGACTTGCGGCAGGACGCGTTGCAGGCGCCATACCACACAGTGATGCAGCTAGTCAGAATGCTCTCGATGGTGCCTCTGTAGAAGGTGCACATGATGGGGGCCGGGGCTCTGGCTCTTCTTAGTTTGCGGAGGAAGTAGAGACGCTGTTGTGCTTTCTTGGCTAGTGCTGCAGTGTTGTTGGTCCAGGAGAGGTCCTCTGTGATGTGTACACCCAGGAACTTGGTGCTGCTCACTCTCTCCACGGTCGCACCATTGATGGTCAGAGGAGCATGCTGAGTGTGCACTTTCCTGAAGTCAACGACAATCTCCTTCGTCTCCTCCACATTCAGAGAGAGATTGTTGTCCCTGCACCACCCGGCCAGGCGGCTCACCTCGCTCCTGTAGTTTGTCTCATCTCTGTTGCTGATGAGACCCACCACAGTCGTGTCATCCGCAAATTTAATGAAGCGGTTGGAGTTGTGTGACGGTGTGCAGTCGTGGGTCAGCAGAGTGAAGAGGAGGGGGCTCAGCACACATCCTTGGGGGGCCCCTGTGTTCAGTGTGATGGTGCTGGATGTGTTACTGCCGACCCGTACTGCTTGAGGTCTCCTGGTCAGAAAGTCCAACAGCCAGTTGCACAGCGACGTATTGAGCCCCAGCTGGACCAGTTTATGGATGAGCTGTTGAGGGATGATTGTGTTGAATGCTGAACTGAAGTCTATGAACAGCAATCTGACATACGTGTCCGTTTTGTCTAGGTGTGTGAGGGCTGGGTGGAGGGCAGTGGCGATGGCATCATTGGTCGAGCGATTGGACCTATATGCAAACTGGAAGGGGTCCAGGGAGGGGGGGAGGACAGACTTGATGTGCTGCATGACTAACCGTTCAAAGCACTTCATGAGAATAGGAGTGAGTGCTACTGGACGGTAGTCATTGAAGCAGGATGGAGATGACTTCTTCGGGACTGGAATGATAGTGGTGGCTTTGAAGCATGTGGGGACAACAGCCTGGCTTAGTGAGATGTTGAAAATGTCTGTGAAGACATCAGTGAGTTCCACTGCACAGTCTCTCAGTACACGCCCAGGAATGTTGTCAGGACCCGGAGCTTTGCGTGCATTGATCCTGCTGAGGGATCTCCTCACGCTGTGCGGGGACAGCGTCATCATCTGGTCGCCTGGAGGAGGTGGAGTCTTCTGTGCAGTGGTGCTGTTTTGTGTCTCAAAGCGAGCAAAGAAGGCATTCAGCTCGTTCAGCAGGGGGATGGTGCTGTCACAGGTCTGTGGTGGGGGCTTGTAGTCCGTAATGGTCTGAATCCCCTGCCACAGGCTCCGAGTGTCTCTGCTGTCACTGAAACGGTGGGCTATCCTCCTGGAGTACTGTCTCTTGGCCTCTCTGATGCCGCGGGATAGGTTGGCCCTAGCTGTCCTTAGGCCCTCCTCATCTCCAGCTCTAAAGGCAGCATTCCGAGCCTTCAGAAGTCTGTAGACCTCCCCTGTCAGCCACGGCTTCTGGTTGGCCCGGACAGTGATAGTCTTTGTGACCGTTACATCATCAATACACTTGGTGATGTAGGCAGTGACCGTCTCTGAGTACTCTTGGAGGTCTGTGGTGTTGTTGTATGTGGCAGCCTGTTTAAACATATTCCAGTCAGTGGTGTCGAAACAGTCTTGAAATGACTCTGACGACCCTTCTGGCCACACTTGTATCTGCTTGTGTATTGGTTTGATGACTTTAACGAGCGGTCTGTGTGCAGGCATTAGCATGACAGTGATGTGGTCTGAGGCTCCGAGGTGGGGGAGGGGGAGAGCCTTGTATGCTCCTCTCTGGGTGGTGTAAACAAAGTCCAGCGTATTTTTTACCCTTGTTGGAAAGTCAACATGCTGTTGAATTTTGAGGATCACGTGACCCCTTGACGGTGATGCAGGCTTAGTTATTCGCTCCGCTCACTTTGCCAAATATTTCACAATCCTGTCAGTGAAATTAGAACCACTCTGCATTAGACCCATCATGAGTGCTAAGGCAGACAAAGGAGATCGGAAAAGGGAGATTGAGCAATCGCCAATGAAAAAAAAATTCAGAGATTCAGCCATCTCCAGTGAAGAGCTGGACAGTGCTATTGCTAGCCGCATTGAACTAGCATTTAAAGAACACCAAAGCACTTTGAATTTGGTTGTGAACTCGGCAGTAAGAGATGCGATGGACTCTGTGCTGATTCCAGCATTGCGCGAACTGCGTGAGGACATACTAGCGACCAATAAGTCTGTTAAAGAGCTAAGAGAGGAGTTTGAGGCCATAATTACCAAGACGAAGCAGACACGTGACCGCGTTGATTCTGTTCAGGCAGCGGCGCGGGAAGATAAGAGAACAGTCACGGACTTAAAGGATCAGCTGGAGCGACTCACCGAGAAGATGACAGATATGGAGGACAGGTGCAGGCGGAACAATGTTAGACTGGTGGGACTCCCAGAAGGGATGGAAGGTCCAGATGCAGCTAGTTTCCTCCGAGCTAATCTTTCCAAGTGGATTCCTTCCTTGAGGGGCCGTGACATTGAGATTAATCGGGCGCATCGCGTGTATGACGGAGGGAGGGGCTCCGATCGGCCGCGCACTCTCATCTTCCGTGTACTGAGATGGCATGACAGATCAGATATCCTGAAAGGTGCTCGGCAGGCGTATCCGGTGAAGTGCGCACAGAACAATGTCACACTGCTGTTTTTTCCTGACTTTAGTCCGGCTACATCGATCAGGAGAAAGGCATTTGGTCCGGTTTTGAAGAAGATGACTGCACTTGGTCTCCAGCCCTTCCTCATCTATCCAGCGGTGATTAAGCTACGGCACAAAGGAGAACAGAGAAGCTTCGATTCCCCTCAGAAAGCGGAGGATTTTATCAGTTCCATGTCTCAGCAGAAGTCCTATGCCGCCGCTCTTCGGGGGGACGACGGGGGAGCAGTGGCATAGGACTTCTGCTGAGACATGGAACTGATAAAATCCTCCGGAAAATGTTTCTCCATTTCCACGGGAGGGGCATGACGGCCGGGATGGACATGGCCCTAGCTGCCCAGAAGGGGATGATAGCAGGATGGCCATGGATGCTTGCTAAACCTATTGTTTGCGTTTTCTTCTCTTATACTGGGATATTGTCCTTATTTATCCGGTACAACGATCTCTTTGCTGGTAAGACTGACACTCCATTTTTCTGTTTTGGAGGGGACTAATGGAGAGTAGGTTTAATTACTAAAAAAAATTTTTTTTTTTGGCTGTGTGAGCCTTTCGGGAGACATGTCTTGCGTTAGGGTGGATCGGTCACAACCTATCACTGTTTTTTGTTGCTCAGTCAGACCTATGTTCTCGGTGATGTGCGGTCTGAGTTGTTCTTTGTTTATGGTTGTTGGTTGTTCACATTTTTATGTTGTTTTTGTTTTTTACAGCAGACATTTATACTTTTATCTATTTTACATTATTTCTAAAGGGATTTTTCATATAGGAGGTTTGGTATCTAAAATGCACATCAGTGTTTACGGGTTATTTACGGAATGGAAGTGCTTCTGTTTTTTGTTTTTTTTGTTTTTTGCATTTATTGTGTACAATCTTGGGATTATGAATATTCAATGCATACTTTAAATATTTTATCACTGAATGTGAATGGTTTAAATTCTGCTTTAAAAAGAACCCGTGTATTAGAATATTTACACCGTAAATCTATCTCCTGTGCCTTAATACAAGAGACACATTTAAAAAAATCTGACGTGGCACGTTTCCAGAATAAGTATTACAAATTAATAGCTTTTTCCTGCGCTCAAAATAAAACTAAGGGGGTGCTTATCCTTGTTAACCGGAAGTTAAATTTAACGATTGAACACCTTGGTAGTGATGAGAAGGGTAGATTTGTTTTTATCCGATGCAAAATATATAATAATAGGTTAGCATTGGTCTCTATTTATGGTCCGAATGAGACAGACAGTGCATTCCTTACACAGATTTCCAAAACTTTACTTGAGGAGATTGATTGCCCTCTAGTGGTGGGTGGTGATTTTAATGCTGTCATAAATCCTGCCTTAGATAAATCTCAATCTGATACAACAGCCAATCCATCCTCTAAATTATTGAATAAATTTATCACTGAGCTCAACTTAATCGATCTATGGAGAATTCAGAACACTAAAGCTAAGGACTTCACTTTTTTTTCTAATAGACGCAAGACTTTCTCTAGGATAGACTACATATTTCTCAGCCCATCTTTAATTTCATCTAATTCCTCTATATCTATATTACCAATTTTATTATCTGATCATTCTGCAATGTTGTGCAGTGTTCCTCTTTCCGATGTCAAAGCCATGTCCCCTAGATGGCGCTTTAACATATCATTATTAAGTAATCAGACTTTTATTACCTCTCTAAAAGAATATATTAAGGACTTTCTTGAAATTAATATGCCCTCTGATGTGGATCCTCAAATACTGTGGGAAACGACTAAGTGTGCTATACGAGGTTTCTGTATATCTTTCTCTTCTACTCTTGCCAAAGCGAGAACTCACCAGTTTACACAATTAGAAAATAAAATCCAATCATTACAAAACATTTTACTGAGCAACAGGCTACACAGCTGTCCTCTTTAAAAGAAGAATATGATTTACTTTCACACTCAAAGGCAGAATTTATTTTACATAGGACTAGACAAAAATATTATTTTGAATCAGAGAGACCTAGTCATTTATTGGCCCTTAGGTTGAAAGAATGCGAGTCTAAGGCATATATTAGCACAATAAAATCATCGGATGATCAGGTCACTACGAACCCTGTGGCAATTAATGACATATTTAAAGGTTTTTACACAAATCTGTATAAAGCCGAAACAGATTTTGATGAACCAATTTGTAAGCAGTATTTAGATAAATTGGAACTGCCTCGGATCTCACAGATGGATGAAGAATCTTTGGAGGCCCCATTAAGTTTGGAGGAACTTCACGTCTCTCTAAAAAGCCTTCAAAAGGGCAAATCGCCGGCTCTAGATGGTCTCCCCCCTGAATTATATTTATAAATTTGGGATTTGGTAGGGATACTTATGCTTAACTCATTTAATTTTGCAATTGAACATGGGGCATTTCATAGAGATCAAAAAACATCACTGATTTCATTACTTCTTAAAAAAGGGAAAGATCCATTAGATTGTTCCAGCTACAGACCGATTTCGCTTATCTGAAGTATCGATTAAGATTCATGACCATAATCATTGTATTTCATTATACGCTGATGATATTATTCTATATTTAGACCACTTTGATGTTTCAGTCTCTAGTGTAATTAAGGAATTTGATAATTTTAGTAGCCTATCAGGATATAAAATAAATTGGAGCAAATCTGCTTTAATGCCAATTAACAATGTTAAGGTTAATTTTTCTATTCCCTCATTTATCCCTATTAAGGAATCTTTCATCTATTTGGGCATTACCATATATAAAAACATTCATACGATTGCCAGAGACAATTTTAATAACATTTTCGTTAAGGTCAAAAATGACATTCAAAGATGGAAGAATCTTAAAGTCTCTCTCCAAGGAAGAATCTCCACTGTCAAGATGAATTTGTTACCTCGATTTAATTTTTTTTCTCTATGCTACCACTTTCTCCCCCTCCAGGTTACTTTAAGGAGATCAACTCCATAATTTCTAAGTTTATCTGGAATGATAAATGTCCCAGAATTAAACTTACCACATTACAACATCCGAATAGCGCAGGAGGACTGGCTGTACCAAATTTTGAATTATATTATTGGTCGTTCCAGCTTAAGGCTCTTCATAATTGGGTTGATCCTCAATCTACAGTTTCATGGAGGGTGATTGAAGCTGACAAGGTTAAACCAAATAGACTTCAAGATATTTTATTTACTGGCACAGGAAAAAAAGGGGATAATTATAAATTTGGTCCGGTTGTGGCTAACTCTATTAAAATCTGGAAAACGGTTGAACGTCGGATAGGTGGACCCTTCAAATTCTGTAACAGTACACCTTTATGGCACAATTTGAACTTTGTATGTGGAAATCGTCCATTTGTCCAACCCTCTTGGTCCTCTTTAGGTGTGAACATGTGCGGTGATATGTATGATAACCAGAGCCTCTGTTCATTTCAGGCATTGAGAGCCAAATTTTGTCTACCAGCATCTGCATATTTTGTTTTTCTTCAATTACGTTCTGCTCTCAAAGGGTATGGCGTTCCTTGGTCTTCTTCCATTTCCTCTCATCCTATGCGGGACTGGATTGCACCATCTGCTGGTCATCTGTTTCCTTAATATATAATAAAATTATTGATTGTATTACAAAACCTCTTTCTATTAAAACTATTTGGAATAGGGAATTATCTGACCTTAATTTATCTGTCGACTGGGAGAGAGTGTGGTCTAATCTCAGCTTAACATCTAAAAATCTGGCTCATCGTCTTATTCACTTCAAAGTCATTCATAGAGCATACATAACTCCTTACAAAAGATTTAAAATGAAACTGCAGTCAAATTTGAACTGCCATATATGTAACACTACGTCATCAGGCACTTTTCTGCATATGTTTTGGGAATGTCCTGTCGTCATCAGTCTATGGACACATGTAAACCTGGTTTTGTCATCATTACTGAGAATTGATTGGTCTGTTAACCCGAGTTTATGTCTTCTTAATGATGATTCTGATCTCTGTATTAGTTCAATGCAAAAGAGAATGTTGTTTGCTGGTTTTACAGCTGTGAAGAAGACAATAATTCAGAACTGGTTTACACCACACATGTGTAGAGAGGCATATTGGATCCGTAGCCTCCTGCAAATTATCTCATGTGAGTGTACAACGGCGCGAGTCGGTGGGGCCAGGCCTTCAACCATTGAGGCTTGGCAGTGTTTTTTACTGAATGTACGTGATTATTTAAAGGAGTGACTTTTGTGTTCTTGTTGTCCTTCCCTCTCTCCCTCCCTTTTGATTGAACTTTTAGATGTTGAGTATGTGTCTGCTGTTTTGTTTTGTTTTATTTTGGATATTTTGTTGTGTTGTTTGTAAAAAAAAATGAAAATAAAAAATTGTTGATAACAAAAAAAACATGCTGTTGAATTTTTGGGAACACACTCTTTAAGTCTGCGTGATTAAAGTCTCCAGCCAAGATGAGAAAAGCATCTGGGTGGGCTGTCTGCTGCCCACTGATGTGCTGGTACAGATCATTCAGTGCCTCACTCCTGTTATTGTTGTTAGAGCTGGGAGGGATGTATACAGCAACGAGCAGTATGGCTGTATATTCCCTCGGTAGATAGAACGGCCGGCACTTAATAATCATAAATTCCACCAGGGGTGAGCAGTGTTTGCAGACCACAACAGCGTCGCGGCACCATACATTATTGATGTAAACACAAAGCCCACCGCCGCGTCTCTTACCTCCCTCGACGAGAGCTCTGTCTGCTCGATAGCATTTTAGCTGCTCGAGCTGAATGGCACAGTCCGGAACGCTGTTGTTAAGCCATGTTGCCGTAAACACAAAAACACAACAGTCTCTTACAGTCCTCTGAGTTGAGCGAAGTAGTCGGATGTGGTCCAGTTTATTGTCCAAAGAGCGTACGTTCGCCAGTACGATGGAGGGGATAGCTGGCTTGTGTGGGTTAGCCGCTAGCCTAGCTCGGATACCTTGATCATAGAAATGAAGTGTTCACCGAAGCCGAAATATTGCACACAGCAGGGAGAAACGAGGAACACGCAGACGAGGATATACTTCAAAATAATAGTCTTTAATGACGACATCAAGGTAAGGCAAGGTAGACTGACAGAAACACCGGGAGTAACGAGTAGACCAGCCGAAATCTCACAGAACAGACAGGACTTAAATACCAGGGATAATTAACACAATCACAAACACACACCTGGAACAAAATTAACTAATAATCACATCAGACGAGGACAGGAAACAAACCAAATATGGAAACAAGAAGTGGGAACACAAGACACACATGACAGAGGTCTGACAGTCAAAGGCTTTTTCTGCATCAAGTGAAAAGACCGCACAAGGGGTTGGGTGGGAGTCCGCAAAGTCAAGATTCCGAAAAATCGGTCTGTAGCTGGAACAATCTAATGGATCTTTCCCTTTATTAAGAAGTAATGAGATCAGTGAAGTTTTTTTTATCTCTATGAAATACCCCATGTTCAATTGCAAAATTAAATGAGTTAAGCATAGATATCCCTACCAAATCCCAAATTTCTAAATACTGTAATTCAGGGGGAGACCATCTAGACCCGGTGATTTGCCCTTTTGAAGGCTTTTTAGAGAGATGTGGAGTTCCTCCAAACTTAATGGGGCCTCCAAAGATTCTTTATCTATCTGTGAGATCCGAGGCAGTTCCAATTTATCTAAATACTGCTTACAAATTGGTTCATCAAAATCTGTTTCAGCTTTATACAGATTTGTGTAAAAACCTTTAAATATGTCATTAATTGCCACAGGATTCGTGGTGACCTGATCATCCGATGATTTTATTGTGCTAATATATGCCTTAGACTCGCATTCTTTCAGCCTAAGGGCCAATAAATGACTAGGTCTCTCTGATTCAAAATAATATTTTTGCCTAGTCCTATGTAAAATAAATTCCGCCTTTGAGTGTGAAAGTAAATCATATTCTTCTTTTAAAGAGGACAGCTGTGTAGCCTGTTGCTCAGTAAAATGTTGTTTTTGTAGGTTTTGTAATGTTTGGATTTTATTTTCTAATTGTGTAAATTGCTGAGTTTTCGCTTTGGCAAGAGTAGAAGAGAAAGATATACAGAAACCTTGTATAGCACACTTAGTCGTTTCCCACAGTATTTGAGGATCCACATCAGAGGGCATATTAATTTCAAGAAATTCCTTAATATATTCTTTTAGAGAAGTAATGAAAGTCTGATTACTTAATAATGATATGTTAAAGCGCCATCTAGGGGACTTGGCTTTAACATCGGAAAGAGGAACACTGCACAACACAGCAGAATGATCAGATAATAAAATTGGTAATATAGAGATGGAGGAATTAGACGAAATTAAAGATGGGCTGAGAAATATGTAGTCTATCCTAGAGAAAGTCTTGTGTCTATTAGAAAAAAAAGTGAAGTCCTTAGCTTTAGTATTCTGAATTCTCCAAAGATCGATTAAGTTATGCTCAGTGATAAATGTATTCAGTAATTTAGAGGATGGATTGGCTGTTGTATCAGATTGAGATTTATCTAAAGCAGGATTTATGACAGCATTAAAATCACCACCCACCACTAGAGGGCAATCAATCTCCTCAAGTAGAGTTTTGGAAATCTGTGTAAGGAATGCACTGTCTGTCTCATTCAGACCATAAATAGAGACCAATGCTAACCTATTATTATATATTTTGCATCGGATAAAAACAAATCTACCTTTCTCATCACTACCAAGGTGTTCAATCGTTAAATTTAACTTCCGGTTAACAAGGATAAGCACCCCCTTAGTTTTATTTTGAGCGCAGGAAAAATCTATTAATTTGTAATACTTACTCTGGAAACATGCCACGTCAGATTGTTTTAAATGTGTCTCTTGAATTAGGGCACAGGAGATAGATTTATGGTGTAAATATTCTAACACACGGGTTCGTTTAACAGCAGAATTTAAACCATTCACATTCAGTGATAAAATATTTAGAGTATGCATTGAATATTCATAATCCCAAGATTGTATTCAATAAATAAAAAAAAGCAGAAGCACTTCCATTCTGTAAATAACATGTAAACGCTGATGTGCATTTTAGATACCAAACCCCCTAGATGAAAAATCCATTTAGAAATAAGGTAAAATAAATAGAAGTATAAATGTCTGTTGTAACAAACAAAAACAACATAAAAACATGAACAACTGACAACCATAAACAAGGAACAACTCAGACCGCACATTACCGAGAACATAGGTCTGACTGAGCAACAAAAAATAGTGATGGTTTGTGGCCGGTCCACTTCAACGCAAGACATGCCTCCCGAAAGGCTCACGCAGCCCAAACATTTTTTTTTTAATTAAACCTACTCTCCATTAGTCCCCTCCAAAAAAGAAAAAAAGGAGTGTCAGCCTTACCAGCAAAGAGATCATTGTACAGAATATATAGGGACAATATCCCAGTAGAAGAGAGGAGAGAAGAAAAAGCAAAAAATAGGTTTAGCAAGCGTCCATATCCATCCTGGCATCATCCCCTCTCGGGCAGCTAGGACCATGTCCATCCTGGCCTTCAAGCCCCTCCCGCCGGGCTGGAGAAACAGCGGCCGCTGCTCCCCCCCCCCCCCCCCCCTCCGCAGAGCTGCGGCATACGACTTCTGCTGAGACAGGGAGCTGATAAAATCCTCCACTTTCTGAGGGGAATCGAGGCTTCTCTGTTCCCCTTTGTGCCGTAGTTGAATATGTTTTGGTCAGCAGCTAAAATAATACAAATTGAGCCTGTGTCCAAATAAATGGAGCTGACTGTAGTTTGAGGTAGACAAGCAATATTTTTTTTGAAGTATATGCTGACTGTTTTTTGATAATATTTCTTTTCCATCAATTTGAAGCTCTCTATGTAATCTTTCTGTAAAATGTGTTTCTGCATTTTAACAATAGTCATGCAATGCTTAACTTTCCGTAGTAAATATTTTCTAGCATTAGACTCAAACCTAAAACCTAACATATTTTCTCATTGCCTAAGCAACTCTTTAATGCAGCACTTATGTTCAGCAGCTAAAAAAGAGATGAGCCCAGACAATCCTAGAAACTCGGGCGGATTTTAAAACCTCAGAAATGTTGGAAAATTTCTTGAACAAATAAATAAACATGAGCAAACAATTTAAAGACATCAGTCTGTGTCTGTCTGTGTGTCTGTGTGTGTGTGTGTGAGAGAGAGAGTGTGTGTGTGTGTGTGTGCCTGTGAGTCACTTTCACAGAATGTCAGATGTCTTATTATGGAGTTGTGATCGATGATCAGTTAAGCTTCACGGACCATATTGCTACAACGGCCCGGTCCTGCAGATTTGCCTTATACAACATTAGGGAAGATTAGGCCCCTTCCTGCAAGAGCAAGCTGCACAACTCCTTGTCCAAGCTCTTGTTCTCTCCAGACTGGACTATTGTAATGCTCTCTTGGCGGGCCTTCCCGCATGTACTATCAAGCCTCTGCAACTGATCCAGAATGCAGCAGCCAGAGTGGTCTTTAATGAGCCAAAAAAAGCTCACGTTACCCCTCTCTTCATCAGGTTACACTGGCTACCAATAGCCGCTCGCATCAAATTCAAGGTACTGATGTTTGCCTACAAGACCACAACTGCCACTGCACCAATATACCTAAACTCGCTGGTTCAAACTTATGCGCCCTCCAGAAGCTTGCGTTCTGCAAGTGAACGACGTCTTGTGGTGCCATCCCAAAGAGGTAACAAATCACTCTCACGGACCTTTTCCTGGTCTGTGCCCAGCTGGTGGAATGACCTCCCGATCTCAATTCGAACAGCTGAGTCTTTAGCCATTTTCAAAAAACATCTAAAGACACATCTTTTTCGCCAGCGCCTGACTAACTAATACTAACACTTACCTATTCTATTTAAAAAAAAAAAAAAAAAAAAAAAAAAAAATTCTAGCTACGTGTACTGTGCTAGACTAACTGAGACTTGTCATGACACTTGTATACTGTTGCTCTCTCGATGGTCTGATTGCTTCTATTGTTCTCCTCATTTGTACGTCGCTTTGGATAAAAGCGTCTGCTAAATGATTAAATGTTAAATGTAAATAAACCGTCCCATTATGAGGCGATCACAGATTTGGATGTTGACTGTTAATTGCAGATTTTAGAGAGGAAGAGATGAAATAAGACGTAGAATTGTCTAGGGTTAGCATAGACTCTCTTTGTGCGTGCTACAATTAGACTGTGAAGTGACAGACATTGTATAAGCTTCTGAGAGGCACTCAATTACGTTTCAAAAGCATGTGTGGATGCTTGACTGGGATTTCAGCCCGGTATGAAGACACTGAAGAGCTGAGTTACATAAACACAGCGCAAAGGCTGGATACAGATGAGGCCTGATGTGTGTGTGTCTCTGTGTGTGTGTGTGTGTGTGTGTGTTGAAGATTGGACAAGGTGAGGAGAGTACGGTGATGTACGGTGTGGCATGGCCCGCTGCTCCCTGGGTCCCCAGGCTTGCCTGAGCAGGCGGCCCAATCACAGCCTCCCATGTGTGGGGATCGATGGCGCTCCGCACCCCTCATCCTCACCCCCACCAGCCTCTCCTCCATTAAAGCCAAGTAGGCGGCAAGGAAACTGTAATTGGAGAGAGCCACAGGGAGCGTGTGTGTGTGTGTGTGTGTGTGGACTCAATAAGATAGAGAGTCATCCGTAAACACTAATGTTTTCCATTATGTGTCTGCTGTTGCAGAGAAAAACAGCCTGTTGTAGCCGTGTGTGTGTGTGTGTGTGTGTGTGTGTGTGTGTGTGTTGTGTGTGTGTGTGTGTGTGTGTGTGTGTGTGTGTTGTGTGTGTGTGTGTGTGTGTGTGTGTGTGTGAGAGAGAGTGTGTCTGTGTCTGTGTCTGTGTGTCTGTGTGTGTCTGTGTCTGTGTCTGTGTGTGTGTGTGTGTGTGTGTGTGTGTGTGTGTGTGTGTGTGTGTGTAATAAATTCTTGAGAAAGTCTACAGAAGTAAAAAATGAAATGGAAGTTTGTGTAACAAGGAATTATTCTAGATTACATAAGTGGGCACGGCACAGAAATACAGGTGAACATCTACATTGCTTCTTTTTGTTCACAAAATGCATGTTGCTTATCATTTGAATTGGTTTAACACAGATACAAAAATAATGTTTACTCTAATGGATAAATGAATAGAGAACACAAGATAACTAATAACAACTAATAGGACATATGAAATGAGTTATCTAAAATCTATGTGTGATGCTCTTTGTATAATGTGTTTGTAAATGTATTTGTTTGTCCAAGCAGTAGTAGCCAGGCAGTTTTTGTTAATCTCTCTCTCTCTCTCTCTCTCTCTCTTTCTTTCTATCCCTCCGTGTTTGCAGTGACATCTGTTTGAGTGTTTCTCTTCAGGCTTTTTAGGCTCAATAGTGGAGAGTGACGCAGTTGTTTACTTGCTTTTAATGGACAGGTATGATACTAAATTTTAACACAAACTAAGTGAAAGAACGAAAAACAAAGCCTGTTTACAGCTGAGCGAAAAACAAAACACACACACTTAAAAAGCAAAAATACAAAAGTGGCACAGTTCTATTGAATCAAAGAGGTATAATCAGTGTTGTGGGAATAAGTAACGCGAGTTACGTAATCAGATTACTTTTTTCAAGTAACTAGTAAAGTAGCGCATTACTTTTTAATTTACAATAAAATATCTCAGTTACTTTTTCTAATAAGTAACGCCAGCTACTTTTTTCCCCATTTATTGATTGAAAGCTCTCCTGTCTCCATGTTGAGAGAAATCAGATGTTACTGTAGTTCTAAAATAAATATGAATATGCATTAATTCATCTCACTCGCAAAAAAAAAGCAGATTCAGTATTCCTCAAAATGAATAAAAATAACGCAACTCTGAATATGACACAAAACTGCAATAATTAAATGTTAAACAACACAAATATCCTTTATGTATTTAATCCCATTCTATTAACCAATGTCTTTGCTGCTGACCTTCGATGGTCCAGTTCAACCATACTGTAAAAAAAATTCTGTAGTTTTTACAAAATAATTTTGGCAGCTGTGGTTGCCAGAATAATCTTGGAAAAAATACAGAAAAACTGTAAACACATTTACAGTATAAAACTGTAATTTACAAACAAGGAAATTTGAATATAAACCACTAAATTCAACAACACACACTGCTGTTAAAATCTGTTTTGTACCTTTAACATACTGACAACCAGCATAATAATGCAGGAGGTGAAAGAGAAGAATCAAAGCTCATCACAAGTAGCTTCGCCACAAGCAGAAGTATATACTAATATATAGAAGGTGAAGTATATACTAATATATAGAAGCAGAAGTATATACTAATATATAGAAGGTGAAGTATATACTAATATATAGAAGGTGAAGTATATACTAATATACAGAAGGTGAAGTATATACTAATATACAGAAGGTGAAGTATATACTAATATATAGAAGGTGAAGTGTATACTAATATACAGAAGGTGAAGTGTATACTAATATACAGAAGGTGAAGTATATACTAATATATAGAAGGTGAAGTATATACTAATATATAGAAGGTGAAGTATATACTAATATATAGAAGGTGAAGTATATACTAATATACAGAAGGTGAAGTATATACTAATATACAGAAGGTGAAGTATATACTAATATATAGAAGGTGAAGTATATACTAATATATAGAAGCAGAAGTATATACTAATATATAGAAGGTGAAGTATATACTAATATATAGAAGGTGAAGTATATACTAATATACAGAAGGTGAAGTATATACTAATATATAGAAGGTGAAGTATATACTAATATATAGAAGGTGAAGTATATACTAATATACAGAAGGTGAAGTATATACTAATATACAGAAGGTGAAGTATATACTAATATATAGAAGGTGAAGTATATACTAATATATAGAAGGTGAAGTATATACTAATATATAGAAGGTGAAGTATATACTAATATACAGAAGGTGAAGTATATACTAATATATAGAAGGTGAAGTATATACTAATATATAGAAGGTGAAGTATATACTAATATACAGAAGGTGAAGTATATACTAATATATAGAAGGTGAAGTATATACTAATATATAGAAGGTGAAGTATATTTACATTTACATTTACATTTAGTCATTTGGCAGACGCTTTTATCCAAAGCGACTTTCAATTGGGGAGTACATAAAGCGATTCATCTTGAAGAGGCAATCAGACAGAGCAAGTGCTCGTAACACCAAGTCTCAGTCATTGTTCAAATAAGTACAAGCTAGCAAGGGAAGGAGAGAAAGATAAAGGAATTTTTTGTTTGTTTTTTGTTTTTTTTTAATGAACAAGTTTAGGATGAAGTCAAGTAGTGCCGAAAGAGATGAGTTTTCAGTTGTTGCTTGAAGATTGACAGGGATCCAGCATTCCGGATAGGGGTGGGAAGATTATTCCACCATCCAGGAACGGTGAACGAGAATGTTCTGGAGAGTGATTTTGAGCCTCTCTGTGATGGTACCACAAGGCGTCGCTCACTAGCAGATCTCAGACTTCTGGAGGGGATGTACATTCGTAATAGTGAGTGGAAGTAGGAGGGTGCTGAGCCTGTGGTCGTTCTGTATGCAAGCATCAGTGTCTTGAACTTGATGCGAGCTGCCACTGGTAGCCAGTGCAATGAGATGAAGAGAGGTGTAACATGGGTTCTTTTGGGCTCATTGAAGACCAGTCGTGCCGCTGCATTCTGAATCATTTGTAGAGGTTTGATTGTGTTTGATGGAAGACCAGCCAGAAGAGCATTGCAGTAGTCCAGCCTAGAACCGACAAGGGCCTGGACAAGAAGTTGTGCAGCATGCTCTGTCAGGAAGGGCCTGATTTTTCTGATGTTGTGTAGCGCAAACCTGCAAGATCGAGCAGTCTTTGCAATGTGCTCTTTGAAGGTCAGCTGGTCATCAAAGATTACACCAAGATTTCTGACCGAAGTTGATGGGGTAATTATTGATGTGCCTAATTGAATCGAGAAGTCATGCTGTAGAGTCGGAGTGGCAGGGATGACAAGAAGCTCAGTCTTTGCCAGGTTGAGCTGTAGGTGATGTTCTTTCATCCATGCCGAGATGTCCGCCAGGCAGCCTGAGATCCGTGCAGCTACCGTTGGATCATCTGGTTGAAAAGAGAGATAGAGCTGTGTGTCATCGGCATAGCAATGGTAGGAGAAGCCATGTGCCTGTATGATGGGTCCCAGTGATGTAGTGTATGTGGAGAAGAGGAGGGGTCCAAGAACCGATCCCTGAGGAACCCCAGTGACCAGTTGATGTGCTTTGGATACCTCCCCACCCCAGGCCACCCTGAAGGACCTACCGGTGAGATAGGATTCGAACCAGCGAAGTGGAATCCCAGTGATGCCCAGCGATGAGAGGGTGGACAGGAGGATCTGATGTTTGACAGTGTCAAAAGCAGCAGAAAGATCGAGCAGAATGAGGACTGATGATTTGGAATTGGCCTTTGCGACTCGCAGGGCTTCCGTGACTGAGAGTAGCGCAGTCTCTGTTGAATGGCCACTCCTGAAACCTGACTGTTTAGCATCCAGTTTGTTGTACTGTGAAAGAAACAGTGAGAGCTGGTTGAAGACAACTCGTTCGAGTGTTTTCGCTACGAATGGAAGGAGAGAGACAGGTCTGTAGTTTTCTAAAAGAGAAGTGATTAATGTAGGTTTTTTGAGCAGTGGGGTTACCCGGGCCTGCTTGAACGCTGTGGGGAAGATGCCAGTGCGGAGAGATGTGTTGATAATGTGTGTGAGTGCCGGTAAGAGTGTGGGAGAGATTGCTTGGATATTAGTATATACTAATATATAGAAGGTGAAGTATATACTAATATATAGAAGCTGCACACAGTCATTCACACAAACACTAAACACCTTCATGATAACACACATGATACTTAAATAATGCAATAAACTTTCATTAAACAACAGAAGATGTAACATAAAGCCCAAATGCACATAACTGATAACAAAAACTATTAAAAAACATGATTATTTAAACAAAATACTTTCAAATGTGGAGTATCACGCAGGGAATTCTGGGAATATCAGTTTAAAGTTTTTGACTGTAAATTGTACATTGATTTGTTATTTTTACTTCTAAAAACTGTTAAACAATTAACAGGATTTTACTGTAAAATTACATGAAATGTCTGGTTAGATCTTTTACAGTTTTTCCCTGTATATAGTACGGGAACTTACTGTTTTTTTAAGTTAAAATTACACTTATTTTTTTACTAATAAGCAAAAAAACACTCTAGATAAACATTTGTGCGTCTTTTATTATTGCTGAAGTGTGTTGAAATTTCTTCTTCTGTATTCTACTGTACAGACGTGAATTTACTTTCTGAGGCTTATTCACTTTTGGTGTGAAACGGCTTATATATTTGCCAAAAATATAACTTTTTTATATTAAAAACAAACAATCAAGCCCTGCGCAGATTAAAAAAGCAACTCAAAAGTAATGTAACGCATTACTTTCCATAAAAAGTAACTAAGTAATGTAATTAGTTACTTTTTTAGGGAGTAACGCAACATTGTAATGCATTACTTTTAAAAGTAACTTTCTCCAACACTGGGTATAAAAGAGAAGAAAAATATGGAGCAACAAATGCCGTGGATTCCCTTGCATGCACTCCAGGCCTCTAATTTACTATCTTAAGACTGATTAATTGCCAACTGACTGGTCTAATCAGTCAGGAAATATATAGGGCATGCTTTAATTTAATTTGGTGTCTAAGCAAAATATTTATTATGAACAGTGACACACAATCATACTGAATCTTAAGGAAGTAAATGTACATCTGTTGCCATCTTTCAAATATTGTGTTCAGATCATAATATTTGCTTGATTGGAGTATAGAGCATGTAGCAACTGCAACTGCATTTTATTAACAAACAAACAAATAGGCAAATATCATATAGATTCAACATTATGGAGAAAACTTTGTCACCAACATGTATCTAGAAGGCAATAAGGTTGCTATTAGAATTACAACTTTATCTAATCATTGTCACAAAATAAATATTAGTAACACTTTAGAATATACTGTTCTCTCATTAATGAATAGCTACACAGGAATAAATAAGTAATGTAATATTTAACATTCTAGTAACAACTATTAAGTAACAAGAAACTAAGAAATTATTAAGTAGCACTTGAATAAGTTAGTTCACAATTAGCTAATCAGTAACTACTATTTTACTATATAACTACTATCATGCCTCCCAGAGAACTACTAAGAAATTATATACCGTTTCAAAATTCATTTTTAAACTAATCAATAACTAATGCAGGAAAATTATTTTGGTTTTATCAACTATTTTAATTAACATTTAACCACTTACAGAATCAACAGGCTTATATGTTAATTATTGGTACATTTTATCAGTCTTCTTACAGAATTATTTACTCTAATGTATTAATTAATCTAATTTAATTATATTTAATTACATACTCACTGAATCACAACTGTTCTCCAAATGCTAAAAAAAAGGTAATCTATAAAATCATTTGTTTATTTAACATACCTCACAGTAATATCTCTCCTAAACATTATGAATGGTTAGAATAATTAATTTCATTGATACATATTTGAGAATGATGGTAGCCCACTAGTTATGACTGAATTGTCACTACATCCTTCCAAAGTAATTACTAGTTATTTGGAACAGCATTCTAAAGTGAAGATCATGGTAACTCAGTAGTAATGACTCGTGTTACCAAATCCATCAGAAGTAATTACTATCCAAAACCTCACAAAAACCTCAAAAGCTTACAGTGACTTCAGTTATTACGAGGAAATTATCATGCTTTTCATTTTAGAATACTGTTCCAAATAATTAGTAACTGCATCTGAAGGATTTGGTAATACTTGAGTAATTACTAGTGGGTTACCATGACAACTTCAGAAGTAATTATGCAGTATTTGATGTTAGTAAAAAAAAAATAGCTATTAAAATGTTAATATTGTAGCACTCATTTGTTCCTGTGTAGTTATAAACATTTTGGTAACACTTTAAAATACTGTTATGTCATAAATGAATTGCACATGGTCCCCAGGATTGCCTGAGCACCTATTTTTATTTCATTTTATTAATGTGCAGATGAGGGCTTTAGGTGAGAAAATCTCATTCCTGCGTACATGAAGACATAATAAGGGCCTGTTTGCTTTATTTATTCAAAATTCATACCAATGGTACTTTTAGATTATTATTACTTAAGCTTTTTTTTCCCCACTTCAAAATGCAGTTTAACCTGTCCAAGGTTCAAACATAAATACTTGTTCAGTATCTTCATATATTGCAATGGTGATACTGCCATCTTCTGGCCAATACTCTATTACCCCAGATTACAATAAACTTAAATTTGAGCAGGAAATGTATAGGAATGTTTTTTTTTTTTTTTTACAATACTGAATGAAGAAATTACAATACAGAACTTAACTATGGGAACTGAATTGCCTTTTTCTGTAAAGCGTGGATTCAACAAGCTTTTTTAAAATTAATTTTGAAATGTTACATCAACAAGGCATCATGTTATGATGTAAATCTTAAACATAGCCGGAGATAAAAATTACCTATCTTGCTGTCTCAGCCATATAAATGCTCAAAGTTGACTTCAAAAAATGTCAGTGCATAGCAGTACTTAGGACAATGTCACACTTTATTGTTTTTAAATTAGATATTAATTTGATGAGTACTCCTGAGATCAAAATAGTTGCTGAAATTACCAAAGTTTGCAAAGTACATGGCACTGTGTCTTAAGCTATATAAACTCTGAAGAAACAGAAACATCCCTTTTTCTGAATTACTGTATTTTAAAGACAATTTTAATAAAGAAAAAAAAACTTTAAGTAATAAAAGTCTTTATTTGCAAAGGTTTAAACAATGTTTCAATGTTTGTTCAACTAATTATCAACAATGAATGAACATGCATCTGTTTACAGGAGGTAGGCAATTAAGGTCACGGTTATAATAACTCAGGACGGTAAAGAGACCGTTCTCCTGACTCAGAAGAAAGATGCCCAGGGTTCCTGATCACCTGCATGAACATGAAAAAAAAATCTCTGAAACAGAGTCTAGAGGTTCGAAGAGTGCCAGGGAGAGTCCCTCTAAAACCACAGCAAGATCCCAGGCTGAGACTCCAGTATGAGCTATAGGCCTCATCCTTCGAGTGCCACGAAGGAAACAGGTTACCAACTGATCAGTGGCGTGCGGTGGTGTTTGAAAATGAGGAGGCAGTTTTATATACAGTATTGTGTGTGTGTGTGTGTGTGTGTGTGTGTGTGTGTATGTGTGTGTGTGTGTGTGTGGTACACTTAATGTTGTCACATTTTCCTGGGTAAATAAATATTACATAAAAAAGAGAACAAATATAATTATGTTTTTTATTTTATTAATATTATTTATTTATTTATTTATTTAATTGTTTAATACTAATTATACATTTCACAGTGTTTTATGCATTTTTATATTTATTCCAAAATAATAACTAAAGGCAGTAACAATTTGAACAATATTCTGGAAACAATAAGGTTTCATTAGTTAACATTAGTTAACTACTTTAGTTAACATGAACTAAGAATAAACAATAGCCTACTTCTACAGCATTTATTAATCTTAGTTAATATGAATTTCAGCATTTACTAATGCATTATTAAAATCAAAAGTTGTGTTTGTTAACATTATTTTATGCACTGTGAACTAACAATGAACTGTATTTGTATTAACTAATGTAAACAAAGATTAATAGGCTAAATACTGTAATAAATGTTAATTGTTTGTTCATGTTATATTAAATGACACCTTATTGTAAAATGTTACCAATATTATTTTATTTGTGAACTGATGTTCAGCTGTTCTTTTTAATAGTCAACTTATTTTCAGGTCATCATCGTCATAAAAGCTCTGTAAACACTGCCACAGACATGAAGATATATCTTTCATTTCATCACACTGAATGCTCACTCAAAACTGACGCAGTCATCACGTTTTCAGACCATTTCAAGTTTTATTTTGATGTGACACAAAGCAGTGATATCTAAGCAGGAGAGTTGTTTACTTACTTTATATAATTAGTCAATAACGCCATCATTTCCTTCATTCATGCCGAGAGCTCGCACGAATACAAGAGGCGGGATTTATCGCAGGAACCAATCACATCCAATCATAACCGATCATATCCAATTATAGCGCGATGGAGGCATTGCCTCCTCTCACGTGACTTTCCCCCATTAATTTCAACGAGCTTCAAGAAAAGTCACCGCACGCTTTAGGGTCTCTGATTTAAGTCTATGGACCGAAGGGAGGCAAGCCTCCGCTGTATTTTTACCTGCGGGTGTCGCTGTTTGACAGCGTTACTTTATAAAAAACGAGTGACTTTTATACTTTTAGTGCCATATTTAGTAATATTTGCGATTTATATTTGTAATATCGATTATTTTCTCATCCAATTTTTTGAGGAGGCACTGCCTCCCTTGCCTCCTCGGAGGAAACGCCCCTGCAACTGATGTATTCCCAAAGATCCATCACCTAACAGTGCAGAGCTATGGCCACTACATAGACCAGGGGTTCTCATCTCTGGCCCTCGAGGTCCACTTTCCTGCAGAGTTTAGCTCCAACCCTAATCAAACACACCTGCACAAGATAATCAAAGTCTTCAGGATCACTAGAAAGTTACAGGCAGGTGAGTTTGATCAAGGTTGTAGCTAGCTCTGCAGGAAAATAGACCTCCAGTGTCAGAGCTGAGAACCCCTGGTCTACGTAGTAAAATCCGAGAGCTTTCTGACCCTGCATAGAGAGCAACAGAACTACCATCGTCAAGGCACAGAAACGTAGTAAGGACATCGATAAAATAGTCCATGTGTCACGATGCCTGTCTGTGTTTCTGTTGTCTGTGATCAAGGACTTTTATTATGTATTTCTGTGCCTCTATTGTTGCCTTGTTCCCCTCATGTTCCCTGCTGCTCTGTTCCCTTGTTTGTTGCCATGGCCACTAATTTGACCACACCTATTCCCTTGTTAGTTTCCATAGTTACTCATTAGTTCGTTGGTTCCTCTCAGTGTATATACTCCTGTGTTTCAGTCCTAGGCTGTATCCGAAATACCCCCCTATACCCTCATTCACTCTTCCCTACATTAGACTACACATACAGTTGACTTGAAGGAGTGAATGAAAACGAGTGAGTGAATTCGGACACTAGCATAGTTTGCTTGCTGTTTAATAATCATTTGAAACGGGCAGCTCCAGTAGTAATATTAAAGGATTTATCTTGAACTCTGTCACGGAAATTATGTAAAACCCTTAGTTAAACAATTTAATTCAATTTACAATGAATTTGTAACTGTGTTGTATTACGCTGTATTACGCCGTGAACGAGCACTTTTTAAATGAATGGATGAGTCAGCTGAGGGCGCCATCTTCTGGCGAGACGCTGGAATTCATTCAGCGCGTGACTCTCACAGTGCATTATGGGTTATCTCTAGCCGTTTTTGCAGTGCATTGTGGGATTGAATGAGTGCACTCGAGAATGTCCACTATGGTTTTGGACACCACTAAAAATGGCTGTCCCCTCAAATAGTGCCCTATTTGAGGGTATAGGGGGCGATTTTGGATACAGCCCTAGTTTGTCAGTCGTTGTTGGATGTACCCCATGTGTGTTTTTCCCTATCTTGGATTATCTTTATCATTAAAACCTGCTGCATGTGGATCCTCCGCCTTCCATGCCTCCTTTGCTACAGAACAACTGACCACACATGGATCCAGCAGAAGAGATTTTGTTCCTTCGGCAAGGTATTGCTGCCACAGAGGATTATACTGTTCAATTCTGTGCCCTTGCTAATCATATAAACTGGAAAGATGCCGTCTTAAAGGACTTGTATTGCCATGGCTTAAACAAACCTATAAGATCACTCATGCCCAAAGGGGTAACTGACTTTTCATTAGAACAGTATACAGACTATGCGTTACTCCTGAGTGAATGAATGAATGAATGAAGCATTTATATAGCGCTTTATTGTGTATTGTTGTACACCCAAAGCGCTTTACAATCATATGAGGGTCTCTCTTCAACCACCACCAGTGTGCAGCATCCACTTGGATGATGCGACGGCAGCCACAGGACAACGGCGCCAGTGCGCTCACCACACACCAGCTACTGGTGGAGAGGAGAGAGCGATAGAGCCAATCAAGTGGATGGGAATTACTAGGAGGCCATGATTGATAAGGGCCAGTGGAGGGAATTTGGCCCTCCGGGGTTACACCCCTACTCTTTTACGATGAGTGTCATGGGATTTTTAATGACCACAGAGAGTCAGGACCTCGGTTTAACGTCTCATCCGAAAGACGGTGCTCTTTTGAGAGTATAGTGTCCCCGTCACTATACTGGGGCATTAGGACCCACACAGACCACAGGGTGAGCACCCCCTGCTGGCCTCACTAACACCTCTTCCAACAGCAACCTAGTTTTCCCAGGAGGTCTCCCATCCAGGTACTGACCAGGCTCAACCCTGCTTAGCTTCAGTGGGCAACCAGTCTTGGGCTGCAGGGTGATATGGCTGTGGCTGATGAGTGGTGAGTGGTATGAGTGGTTCCTCCTTCACTGTCAGGGCTGTCAAGAAGGATGTTTCCCCTAATTTTTTTTTTTTAATTTTTTTTTTGGGGGGGCACAACACCCAAGATGGCCGCCAGCCCAGAGTCTCTTTTCACGATGGTCGCCAGCCCAGAGTCTCTCCACAAGATGGCCACCAATCCAGAGCCTCTCCACAAAATTGCAGCCAGTCAAGAGCCTCTCTACATGATGCCACTCCAGTGTTCCTGAGCATCACAAATGTTGCATTTGAAGACACCAAGGCATTCCAAAGGCGCTTGAGGCTGGTTTCCAGTGTGGCGGACAGACCTCTCATATCGGTGTGAGCTGCCGGCATCCCAAGAGCCTCAGCAGTGGTTGCCATTCTGTGTGTTTGGTCCACTAATCAAGAGGGCTGCGTCATTTGCTGTTCTGCTGCTGCTATGGTTGTCACAGAGCGGCATCTGTGGCTCAACATCACAGGGATAAAGGAGAAGGACAAGGTCCTCCTCCTGGACAACCCAGTTTCAACCCCTGGCCACCAGTTGTTTCCAGCAAGGACCTAGCTCCCGCTGTGAGGAGCAGAAGGCTGTTGTGGCGGCTAACCCCCCCCCCCCCAAAAAAAGCACATAAGCCCTGCCATCCAAGGGGAGGTCCAGTTTGAAACTGTGTTCTTTCTGCAACTCGTTAAAAAGAAGACCTGACAAATTTTGGTTTATATGCCCCATCTTCACTCACCAGCAATATCTCTATTTGGCCTGTTCAGTCGATCCCTGTCAGCATGCTGATTCAGGGCCTCTTCTATCAAAGAAAAAAATCCTCTTTCATATCATTTGGCAGCATGGGAACTACTACCAAATGTATATCAGTTGGTTCTGGATACCATAAAGAAAGGTTACAGAATTCAGTTTGCCTCTTGTCCTTCTCAGTTCAACAGTGTATTGGAGTAATTTGACCACGATGCAGACACAGTTTTCTCCTGCACATGTAGATCCTTGCTGCTATGAGCAGCATCTGACTAAGCCAAGATTTATCAGTCTTTCAGATTCAGAAGCTGTTAGGTCTCATTGCAGCAACCCTCCGAAGCACCTGTCTAGGGTGATAAGGGTTATGCACAAGGGCTTCATACCTTTCATCTGTGGAAAAGACCCCAGTTTTGTGGATGCTGTAGTTGTAAAATACTTATGACAGATGCCTCTTGTGGAATGGTGACTCCACTCAGAGTCCTTGTTCGCCTCCGAGGTGTCAACCCACTGTCCCCTTTGGTTCGCCCTTACACCTCCAGCTTCATTAGGGCTGGACACCATGGCACAGATGTGGCCAAGGTTTTGTCTGTACACCTTTCCTCCTATAGCTCTCTCCCAGAAGTTCTAGCAAAGGTTTGTCAAGACACAGTCCACCTATTATTATTGACTCCATTCTGGCCAGCTTGAGTGTGATTCTCTGATCTAGTGTTTCTCCTGGAGGAGAGGAGTGCAGGGGTTGATCTATCACCCTCGCCCAGAGAACTGGAAACTTTGGGCCTGGCCACTTACGGATACCAGCTCATAGATTCGGGTCTCTCAATTCAGGTTGTTGATATGATTTTGAATTCCCAAGTTCCCTCCACAAAGAAACTGTATGCTCTTTGAGTTGTGGTGTGAACAACAGCACTTGAACCCAGTTAATTTGCTGGAATATGTGGTTGTTATTTCCACTAACTGTGTACCTATTGATGGAGCTTCTATGGAGAGCCACCTGGTGTCTCGAATTTACATGTTGCCAGCTGGCTTAGGCCTATCTGCAGGCCACAAGTTCCTTCTTAGGACGTTTCTGTGGTCCTGAAAGGTTTATCAGAGGCTCCAGCCTCAGAGAAGTTACTGATTCTTAAAACGGCTCTTGAATTAGCATTGACTTTGCTTGAAAGAGTAGGAGATCTTCGGGCCTTGTCTGTAGCTTCATCCTGCTTAGACTTTACCTCTGGGATGATCAAAGCTAAAGATCGGACTACATTCTGTAGTTGTCTTCTGTAACAGCCAGCTGGTCATCCTGCAATCCTCCTGTCTTTCCTCAGAGTTGCAGCATTGGTACTGATGTGCCTATAGCATCAACACCATAATTCAGTGTCGAATTCTATTCAAAAGGAAATGTCTAAAGTTACTCAGAATACCTGTTACATACCCCCCCCCCCACCACCACCAAGAAGGCATGTCTTTGCGCCTAAATAACATCAATTAAAAGTCCAACAGAGGGGGGCGGGTGGGAGCTTAGGTGGGGGGTGGATTCAGGGGATAACCATTTGGACTAGGGAGGAACAGAAGGTGGTAGTAACCAGGGCGGAGCAGGTGGAATAATCCAGGGTGGAACCCCCAAAAGAAGGGCTAGGATGTAGGCCCACAGCAGAATCAAGGGAGGGAGGAGCAATGAGGAACCCTTGACAGGATGAACTAGGGAGCCGACAGACTGAGATGGAGACTCAGGGACTGGAGGGACCAGGTTACAGCGAAGGTCCTGGAGAGCAGGACACTCTACACTCAGAATACCAATTACACGATGAAAAGAGGTAGTAGATCTTAAAAAAGTGGAAGACTATTCCAATCAAAAGGTGGACAACAAAGAAAAAAAAATATATATATATAAGGATCCACATGGGATCAGAAACTGTTTCAAGTATGAAGGACAGTTAAAATAAACACATTTAAAAATAAACAGAAACCAGTGATATTGCCTTCTAGGTTTAGCTTGCAAACCAATAAATCAATCTATATAACAATGGTGAATTCAATATGGACACCTTAAGACAAATGTGACCCTGGAGCACAAAAGCAGTCTTAAGTCGCTGGGGTATATTTGTAGCAATTGCCAAAAATACATTGTATGGGTCAAAATTATTGATTTTTCTTTTATGCCAAAAATCATTAGAACATTAAGTAAAGATCATGTTCCATGAAGATATTTTGTAAATTTCCTACTGTAAATATATCAAAACTTAATTTTATGATTAGTAATATGCATTGCTAAGAACTTAATTTGGACAACTTTAAAGGTGATTTTCTCAATATTTTCTCACCCTCAGATTACAGTTTTCCAAATAGTTGTATCTCAAGTCAAGTCAAGTCACCTTTATTTATATAGCGCTTTTAACAATACAAATTGTGACAAAGCAACTGCAAATATCAAAATGGAAAGATGATGTGTCTAGTAAAATGACAAGATTAAACACTCAATTTTCAGTTAACATTTCATTGTTGAATTCAGTGATGGCATCGTCCAGCTAAGTTCAGTTAAAAAATACATTCTGTTCAATCAAGTCGACGATATAAATGAAGTGTCCAACTAAGCTTAAGCCAGAGGCGACAGCTGGCAAAACTTTACAAAACCTCCATTGGTAGAACGGAGAACAAAAACTTAAACCATCAAGTCATTTTCACTCTTGCCAGACTGAAATCTCTTCAGCCAAATACTTGTCTATATCCTAACAAACCATACATAATTCTCTTTACCTGCAAAGCACTTACTTTAGCCTTCTGTAAGCTTTAAAAAAAACAGAATGATGTTAAAATGAATTACAAATGGTTAATAATAGAAAATGATTGATACATAAAATGACATGCATCAGTTTGTGACGTAGCACAGTGGTCATTCAAATGTACATGAACTAGCTAAACAGATGAGTTTTGAGCTGGATTTAAATGTGGATAATGTTTTAGCAATCTGATCTCTTCTGGAGCTGATTAACCAACTGTGGGCGGCATAATAGCTAAAGCAGACTCCTTGTTTTGGTGAACCCTTGGTATTTCTAACTGACTCAAGGCTAATGATCTGAGTGGTCTGTATAGGTTTCTATTCATGTCATATCTGCAATGGTAATTTAGGCCTAGGCCATTGAGTGATTTACATAACAAGTAAAAGTACTTTAATAATCAATCCTAAATGTAACTGGAAGCCAGTGTACAGACAATAAAAACTTGTTAATTTGTTTAAAACCCTGGCTATTAGTGATGAGCTGCTTAAGTCACTTGAAGCGAGAACAAACATTCTCAAGCTTTGTTCAAACTCTTCCCCACTAAGTGAAAATCCTTCCAAAATACCTAACTATTCCACTACGAACTATTCCATTACTTCCACATTCTCTTTACCTTCACAGCACTTACTTTAGCCTTCTGTTTAAGCTTTAAAAAAAAAAAAGATTTAAAATGAATTAAAATGGTTAAGAATAGAAAATGATTATACATAAAATACAGTGCAATCAGTTTGGACGTAGCACAGTGCTCATTCAGTAAATGCACAGCTAAACAGATGAGTTTTGAGTCTGGATTTAAATGTGGCTAATGTTTTAGCATATCTGATCTCTTCTGGAGCTGATTCCAACTGTGGGCGGCATAATAGCTAAGAGCAGACTCCTTGTTTTGTGTGAACCCTTGGAATTGTAACTGACTCAAATCCTAATGATCTGAGTGGTCTGTTAGGTTTAATTCAATGAGCATATCTGCAATGTAATTTAGGCCCTAGGCCATTGAGTGATTTATAAACAAGTAATAGTACTTTCAAATCAATGGTAAATGTAACTGGAACAAGTGTAAGGACATAAGGACCTGAGGACTGGTGTGATATGCACAGATTAAAGTTCTAGTCAAGAATCCTGGCAGTAGTGATGTGGATGAGCTGCAGCTGTCTAATGGTCTTCTTTGGAAGGCGTTCGCAGACCATTACAATAATCCTCCCATGGTGATAAAGGCATTCACTACTTCATCCAAGTCTTGACTTGAAATCAAAACATCTAATTCTTAGAATGTTTTTGAGGTGATAGTATGCTGATTTATAACTGCTTTGTCATGACTACTTTAACCCAATGTCTTTCTCCAGAATCACACTTTAGCCTTGTTTGAACCTTAAGAGTCAAGGTAAAAAATGACCTTGAAGAACTTCATGGTTAATTCAAATGCAATGACTTCAGTTTTCTCCTTGTTTAACTGCAGAAAGTTCTGGCACATCCAAGTGTTCATTTAACAAATGCATTAAGCAGAGGGAGTCAATGGGACTGGTAGAACATTTGGCAATAATGCTAGGTTAACTCTGGGTCTCTTCAGCATAGCTGTTCCAGACAATTTGGTTCATTATCATTATTTGTTTTAGTGGGAGCATATACAGGCTAATTCAAGAGCGGTGCAAGAATTGAGCCTTGTGGTACTCCGCATGAGGTTATATTCAGAGAGTCACAGTCTCAGTCCCGTCCAAGCCATGACCAGATCACAGTCACCTGAGTTCTAAATCACCAGCACCTTAAACCCCTCATCAGCACTCCAATCAGTACCACACGCTCTCTGACACTGGTCGTCGATATATCAGATTTTCTACCCTGTAAGTACCTGGCTCCTTTCTATTCTTACCTGTGATTAACGTACCTTCTTGTCTCCCAGAAGGCCGCAGCGACCTCAATAATCCACCCTGCTCGCGTGTTAGCCCTGAACCACGTTTCCTGCAATAGAGAACTGATCAGTAAACTGGCTTTCAGATAGCTTGGATTAGCAAATTTGTCACTCACCTGCTCCTCTCACCTCATGCAATTCAACCTGTCAATAAATCCTCTGTTTTGCTACTTACCTGTTTCTCCGTGCTCTGTTTGTGACAGTAATATTAACTGAGAAATAATTATTTTTGTTAATTGGAATGTAAAACAATTAATAGAACAGTAGAGTGAACTCAGACATCCATATGCTCTTTTAACAATATAATCAAAATGAGGCTTAAAGGAAAGTTCAGTGTTAATCCATAGTCTGAGATTTTTAAATGAATCAACTTTATCTAGAAGTGACCCCATCATCAAAGGTAATATGCAAATCAAAAGGATATAAGCGACAATGCAACAAGACTTATTTTTATTCAACGTGCTTATTAGTATGAAACCAGTTTTGAACTAGTTTAAAGTGAGTCTGTAAAGAATTCTGGATTTGTAACTTATTAAAGTTAGTAGTGTCACAGTACAAGTTTTACAGAACAATTTGAACATATTAGAGGTAAATCAGTAATAAATATAGAAAAATAATATAGGACCCAGGGTAGAACCTTTAATTAAATTAAATGGTCAGACTGATAGCCCTGAAAACATCACACTGACATCTATAATGAACATAAGCATTAAACAAAAGAAGAGCATTTTTAGTAATTTCCCAAATCAACTGCACAGACAAAGGGCAGTGATCAACCATATCAAAAGCCTTCACAAAGAACAATACAATTGCACCTGTGGCTGCCCATTCACAGCATGAAGACTGGACATTCTGAATTTTAGAACGCAGTAGAGATAGAAAAGTTCGCCTGATACAGGCTGGAATGGGGATATTGAATGAACTAATACCTGTGATCATACTGTATGATAAAAATAAGTAAAAAATTGCAATAGAACCTGATACTAGAAATTTGGAAATAGTTCTTCACATCAGATGATTAACCACGTTTGAAAAGAGTGTAACTCTTAGCCCTCTCCATATAAGGGGAACTGAACCAGGTAGAAAGAGACTGCTTAAATAAATCTGCCAGCCAATGCATTTAACACGTGCAGGACCTTTAACAAATTTAGCTTCCAGACCATAAAGCTTGGAGAGATGATCCTCCTACATGTTACTTAGCCTTACAATGATTTGGGAAACAGCCCAATTTAAATCAAAACTTAAAATGATGCAAAACAACTTGGCAACTGAACTAGAGCTGGACAAACTTAAAACTAAAACCATTCATAGTCAATCCAGTGCCAGAAGCGTCAGTTCAGGCTGGAGGCTTATTACAGGTAGGTTGCAACAAAAGCATTGATGAAAATTGCACCTGTGGCTTGGCCTTTTTCATAGCATGAAGACACATCATTAGTGAATTTTAGAAGAGCAGCAGAGATAGAAAAGTTAGGTCTGAAAGCAGGCTGGAATGGGGATATTGAGTGAATTAATATACTGTGATAACACTGTATGATAAAAATAAGTTAAAAAAATGCAATAGAACTGATAGTAGAAATTTGGAAATAGTTCTTCACATCAGATGATTAACCACGTTTGAAAAGAGGTGTAACTCTTACACATTTCCATATAAGGGGAACTGAACAGGTAGAAAGAGACAGGTTAAATAAATCTGCAAGGGAATACATTAAAACACGTGCAGGAGATTTAACAAATTTAGTTTCCAGACCATCTGGAGAGATAGATATACTATATATAGATATGATCTACTTAGGCTTACAATATTTTTGCGAAACAGACCAAAATTGAAATCTTGGCAACTGAACTGGAGCTGGGCAAACTAAAATCCTGTGCACATAGTGCCATCTAGTGTCCAGAAGCGTTCAGGCTGGAGTCTTATTACAGGTAGGTTGCAACAAACACTCTTTGTACTTGAAAATAATTTACACAGTTCAGGGACTTTGCTTTTCACAAAGGTCAAAACTATAATCCTAAGAAGATATAGCAATGGACTGAACTGAAAGAAAGCATATTTATGTAGATTATACATTTGTAGTATTGATCTCTCACCTTCTCTCTCTCTCTCTCTCTCTCTCTCTCTGTCACACACACACACACACACACACACACACACACACACACACCACACACACAAATGTATTATTGTCACTGGCCCAGTGGTTAGTGTCAGTCAGATCACCAGTGTGACGCGTCTCCACCCTCAGTCTGCTCCAAATGTTCACGCAGTCATGATTGCACAAGAGAGAGGAGCATTACTTACTGTATGTGAGTAACTTATTGTGTCTTTCTTTTTCAGTATAATTGCCTTTATGGAAAATTAACAATGAATAATCATCATTACCTATTAGATTTTATTTTGGGCACTGCATTAGAAGTGTCACAATTGATGATGGGCTGTTGAATTACTCGAAAATAATGCACACATAATGAGTTGGTAATGCAGATGTGCATTATTTTCTAATAATTCAAGGTAGTCAATAATTCTGTCTGACTTTATATTACGTGGCCTTAACTACTATGTCATTTTATATGATATATTGTGTACAGTACATACATGTTTTCACATTGCACTTATATATTATGAGAATAAAAATACCTGCATGTAATTACATCTGTAATTAATTTCTGTAATTACATTTATAATTACCCTGTTGACACATCCCTTACACCTTAACCCACCCTTAAACCTACCCAAACCACCAAACCTGTCCCTAACCTTACCCCTATCTCAATAGCAACAAAAGTGTTTTGCAATCCAATATCAACACAATAAGTACAGTGTACTTATTTTTTGATGTAAGTGCAGAGTAGTTAAGGCATCTTAATATAAAGTGGGACCAATTATTCTGCTTATACTATAGTTACGACACCTCAAATATTGTGAGAGAGAGAGAGTGGGAGAAAGAGAGTATGTGCTTTCCGTACATAATAAAATGTAATTTTGTGGCAGAAACATGGAAATAATTTGTTTTTACTATATTCATTTGCTTGGTTGGTGTCATTGTTGCATTCAACAGACCCGTAGTATAAAAGCTAATATATCATGCATGTAAAGTGGTCTGGCAGAAATATGTTTTGTGTTAAGTATCAATATTTTTCAGTTTTTTTTTTCATTTTAAACCACATCTTTGTTTGTTTTAGCTGAAGTAGCTTCAGCTGTTACATCAAATCAATTAAACTTTGAAAAATCCCTTAGAATAATTTATATTTCTTCATTAATGTTTTACCATGTCTATAGTAAACAAACATTTTTATTTACAAACATTCTGCCAACAAATAGTTTAAAGTGAATGATCAAAAACATTTGCAGCTAATATTTAGTAACACTGGCATAAATCTCTGCACAATTCAGTTTATTTTTTTTTCGTCATGTGAATTTCATTTTTTCTTCTGTATATTTTTTATACTTTTCCATCAGTTACCTAATTTTTCAATACAGAAATGGCAATGCAATGTTATCATCAAATAGTTTATCAGTGATTATATGAGTATTATATTTCTTTAACCAAATCTACATTATCAATAGTTAGACCTTCTGCACATTTGTCGAGCATTTATTAATTTATTTATTTAATGTGGTCACACCCACTCATTCTTTATAAGTATTTTTATCAAATGTCTCTAAACCTATTAAACAGCACAACATTATATAGGGACCAAAAATCAAACAAATAGTAATAACAACAACAAAAAAAAGGATGCAATTGGTAGTTGTTTACAAAATGGATTTCAAGCATTATACAGGCCACTCAATGTGTAGATGCACAGCCGCATGGAAAGACAGTGTCACAGAAGAAGAGCACGTGTAGGACAATCCATAACTGCAGTACCACCCTCCTCTCTTCTCCTCTCCAGAATGCACTGGATCTCTGCCCACAGAGGTGCTGTCACACTGAGCCCATTGATGTGATTCAGCTCCGCACAATGCCACTCTCACAAAGCAGTGAATGGCTGATGCAATGCTCTGTGTGTGGGTTAGCTTTGGCCTACACTGACGGGACCGAGGGTTTCAGGGGATAGAATACAGAATATAGACAGCTAAAATATCATTAGCTTAGTATAAAAAACTTACGATAAAAAAACAAACAAACAGAAATTGTGCATTGCAAGATCTACTGTGTAAGTCTGAACACATCAGTGAACTGTTATCTGCTTCACTTCTGTCTCTTTCTCAAAGTTTAGCAGCACCTTAAAATGACCTTTTCTATGTCGGACTGATGGTAAGTTAATTTTTCTCTCCTGCTCCATTTGCTGTGTGTGAAATAATCCCAATATAGTGATTTTTTTTTATCCAATATATTATGTTGCATTGTACCACATCAGTTAAGAAGCATATTTTAAGGAGTTTGTCATTTGTCTGACACATATATAAGACAAGAGATCCCTCACACATTTTAAACATTTACTACTAAACTAAACTAAACTACTTGTACATCTGCTTCTACGCTCAACTTAGTACGGCTCAGATGTTTCCGGTAACATTACTGCTTTTAAGAGCCTAATTCAAACAGGGCACTGTGTTTTCAGCATTAACATGAATTATCTAAAGTAAACAACTGAATTTATGGAAATATTCCCATTTAAATGTTATTTATTTTTTATTTTTGACCAAATGTGAATCTCCACTAATAAATAAAATGTGATTGTTCTGGTCTTCTCATTAACAGTGCTCTTCATTTACTGATCATAAACAACCAGGGGTGTGTTTTTCAAAAGCATCGTTAGCTAACTATGGTCGTTAGTATCACAGTACTACTGTGTAGGAGATTTATCTTCACAATCTTTAATAAACCAAACAGCAGGGAACAGGCAGGAGACACATGTAGCACATAACATTGAGGTAACACCAGACAAAGGAATCAAGGGATAGACTACACTATAAGTACTAACGTAAACGAGGGTAATTAACAAGAGACACCTGAACCAAATGACACAATCAAACATGAGGGAAAAACTAGGTCACGGAGAGCACCTGGGTACAGAAAACACAACAAAACAGGTCCAGGGGTGTAAAAGTTAGCTCCATTGAACTCTATTGGTAATGACAGAACTTGCGACCACCGTTGCTTTTGGGAAACGCACCCCAGACTGATACAGTGCAAATGCTGATGTGTCAGTGATAATGGCATTAGCACCTAACACCCCCCATATTGGGAATCACAGCTGAAAATGACTAACTAACTTAAAATGGTAACACTTCAGTGTGCCACACACACAATTTTGGTGTCTTTGGAAAGAAGACCCTTTGGGCTTTACTATCCATCATCCAGAGTTAATAATGCTCAAAAATATAAAAAGTTATAGACACTGAAGTGCCTTGAAAAAAATTGTACCACACTGATTTTTTTTTAATTTCATATAAAAATACATGAAATCAGTCCTGGAGCAATCCAGAAAAGTAATGGGTTGAAAGTCACGTCTCATGAGTTTATATTTCAAATCTGAAGATGTACCATGAAAAATGAGATTCCTGCAACAATTTTTTTCTGAGATTTTTCTAGTCCCCCCCCCCCCCCTATATATTTTTATATATATAAAAATATCTACCAAATGTATTGAAGAGTTCTACAAGCTATTTAGTCATTATACAAACTCCTGCATAGTTTTTCAATTATAAAACAGTAGACAGAATCTTAGACATCGTATAAGTGATTTATTTGAGCACTAGAAAAATACAATAAGAATAATTTGAGTGATGAAAAAAAAATAAAAAAAAATAACTTTGAATGTCAAGTAGCCTCCATACTCTGATTAATGTTAAAGTCAAATTGGTTCAGCATCACTTTTGCACCTACCCCTTTTAATGTTGAAACTCATCACACACTGATCTCATTAATCTGAGAGATGTTGATTCTACATCACTGTAGTTGAATCAGCATTGAAATCAATGGTAATGATAATGCTGTATGTCACGTTAATGTAATGTTAATATAATGTTAATCTCGGCTGTATTTTCAACATTCTTTAAACAAAACTGGTCTAGAATTGACACTAATCAAGTTACATTACTACTGATTTATTGATTTCTATTTTGATCTATTGCTCACTATTATATTTTCATGTGGACACTCATTTTAAGTGGTGTTTAGGGAACTATATATGTATCTAGAGCAAACTGAAAACATACATCACTAACGTGCCACACTTTTAAAAAATGGAAATACGTCAAAAAATGCAAGTCCATTGATTGTACATTCCCTTAATAGACTAAGCTGAGAACAAACCGCAAACTTTCTTTAACATATTGCCATGACCAATTCTCTTTTACTTGTCTGCATTTTGACCCACACATCCAGAGTTTAGACAAACTGAATGCTAGATATCTTGTATAGTGTCTGTGGTTCAGTCTCAGTGGTTTATAACTCCTAATAAGAGCAGTGCATCACAACGGTTACACTGAATTAAAAAGTCACCCAGAATGCAGCAGCGGGCATGAATGTGTGTATGACCCCTGCAGCTATCAAGAGGAGAGGAGGCGGTCTGCAGGAGCACCAGCTGACAGTAGAAGGGCCAGAAGTGCTTTCTAAAGGAAAACCACACGGTATTTGCACATACACACCTGTGGCGGCAGAGACGCTGCTCATCATCTCATCAGTCCTGCAGACCACCGAGCACACGCAACGTGTGAGTAACCTTTGTGTGTGTGTGTGTGAGAGTGTGTGTGTGTGTGTGTGCGTGCGTGCGTGCGTGAGTGCGTGTGTGTACTTGTGTGTGTGTGTGTGTCTGGTGTGTGTGTGTGTTGTGTGTGTGTATGTGTGTGTGTGAGTGTGTGTCTGTTGTGTGCGTGCGCGTGTGTGTGTGTGTGTGTGTGTGTGTGTGTGTGTGTGTGTGTGTGTGTTGTGTGTGTGTGTGTGTGTGTGTGTGTGTGTGTGTGTGTGTGTGTGTGTCTGTTGTGTGTGTGTGTGTGTGTTTGTGTGTGTGTGTGTTGTCTGTTGTGTGTGTGTGTGTGTGTGTGTCTGTTGTGTGTGTGTGTGTGTAACGAAGGGAGGCCTGACAACAAAGTGGGGATCCACATGCAGGCTTTATTCCATTGAGCGGTCAAACACCAGCAAACAAACACATCCAGGGCAAAGGCAAAAGAGTAATCCACAAGCCAGGCAATAGTCAGGGCAGGCAGCAATCAATCAAAAACTAGGTAACAGTCCAAGGATCAAAACACGAAGGCAAGGAAACATGGAAACATTCAATCACCAGCGAAGACAGACCCTGCATCCCAATGTGCATACTATCCACCCTATCTGCCCTAAATATTATTGACAATTACTAATATCACATAGAATTTAGGATGGATAGTATGTACATTGGGACTTAGGCAGAGAGTGTGTGTGCTACTTTTAAAGTCCTTCTAACTTGAGAGAGCTGTGAGCTGATGATGAGATCTGATGAGAGACAGGTGATGCAATTGATGAGTCCGTGTAAAGGATTATGGGAAATGGAGTCCTGGGTGAAGTGGCAAGAGTCTGGAGTGGAGTGCCCTCTAGCGAAGGTCACGGTCACTTCAGCTAGTGATCATGACTGTGTGTGTGTGTGTGTGTGTGTGTGTGTGTGTGTGTGCGTGTGTGCTGTTGGAAAATTAAATCAACATAGTTTTAAAAAAATAACATGGCTAACTTTATTTTCCATCCTCTATCTATTCGGACCCTTATGTTTAAACCAGATACTATAACTTTAAGACTGTATCTAAAAGACATCTGCTATGATGGCATTCCCTATGGTGTGTTTTGACATCTGCATATCTGTATAGTTCACATTGTCATAAGAAAGGGCAAACTGAATATTGATTAGGTGTTTATCAAAGTCCTTTAAGTCATGTCAGCTCACCTTGGCCATACATATATTATTACATACATGTTTATATTTATGCATTTAGCAGACGCTTTTATCCAAAGTGACTTACATTGCATTCAAGTTACAGTTTTTACATTTTATCAGCTCTTGCTTTCCCTGGGAATCGAACCCATGATCTTGGTGTTGCTAGCACCATGCTCGACCAATTGAGCTACAGGAAAGCTGTTTAACATTTTATTACATATTAAATCTTGGCAAAACTCTAAGCAACTATTTTCTATCCAGGCCATAAACAGCAACAGTGGGAATGTTGAAGATCACATTCATGTTCTCAATAGAGACATTTCTTTTTAACAATAAACAAACCTGCAATGTGTTTAGAAAATATTAAGTGATAGTGATTTTGTTTTCTTTCTTATAAAACATCACATACCATTTACAATTTTACTTTTTAGTGCATGAGTGAACTGTCCAAAACAAACAATTTCAGACCATTTTCCAAACCCGTCTTACCAGTGGGATCAATAGATTCCTCGCGCTCTCCCAGCTAGTTAGGTGCCAAGACCTTTGTTCAAAAATGACAAAGATTGGTCTGCGCTCTAAAAATATTTGTATTTAAATTAAAGTAGGACATAAAAATCAACAGATGTTTCAGCTATCTGCCTCCGTCAGTGTAACAATTCTGTTATGGGGCGAACGAGACGTGAGACGTGCGGATCCATATGCAAGGCTTTATTCCAAGACATGGTCACAAAAAGGCAAGAGTCAAACAATGGCAAACAGGTATAACACAGGCAAGGCAAAGAATATTCCTAGGGCTAGTGTGGGTCTACAATCGGCGAACAATATCCAGAGGACTTGACATGAGGGGGTAATCCAAATAACACAAGCAATAGTCCAGGCGAGGTGCAAACACAGTCCGAAACAGCAGGCAAAGGGTTAATCCAAGATACACAGGCAGAAAATCAGGAACCAGACAACAAGGCAACATGAAATGACTAGACTTAAACTAGAACTAGAAACTAGGACCGGAAACTTGGAATGGCTCCGTAATGTAGCTATCGCTATAAAAAAAAATATGATCTACAAATAAACATAAAGTGATTTACAAAAATTCTCAATATAAATTCTCAAATAGTTTGAATGAGATCCATAAATAAATAGAGTTTAATAAAAAAAGAAATAGAAACTAAATGAAGTTTGTAAATAGATAAATACATACATACATAAATTTACGCTGTCACAAAAACAATTAATTTGTTCATTTGGATTTTGATCTATAAGACATGCACACAAAAAAATAGGTAGACTCCACCCACTGTCTACTTAAGCCAATCAGACAACAGCTGTGATGAGATGACCAATCACAGCAGTCATGTTTTGTTTTAGGACAGACTAATTTTGCACCCCTGGCCTTGAAAATAACTGCATTCTGTGGGAACTTATTCATTCAACTTGATCTGATCTGAAGTGCTGTTTGTGTGGTTAAAACAGCCTGTTTAAGGCTTCTTTATGTTTTCATAAAAATCAGTGAATCATTTATTTGTGTATCATAATCTATTTATTTAGAATTAGGAAATAATTCTAAGCCCATAGTTTTTTTTTTTTTTAAGTTTAGTTAATTTATTTGCCATTCTATACATGTTGGCACATGAGAATATATGCTTCTGTGAAGCCCAGAATTCCTGTTTAATAGCAGAATTCCCAGTGAAGCACTACACTGACCATAATCCTGGAGAGAGAGCAGAGAAGAAAAGATGATTGTGTCTGAGCACCAGAGGGCTCTGCGACACACACCACAGCCTCTTTCTGAGGAAAAAAAAATAATAATTGTGAGCTCAGATTTGGTAACTGATACCATCTGGATGTTAAAGGGTTTCTTTACTGATATGACAGCGATCTTGTTTGTGTTTTCTCACCTGAAGTGCATGAGGCTTTAGGAGTCCTGCTTGTCATTTTCAGATGAATGATGTGGACTTCACAGCAGACCTCTAGTGGACAGTCAGTGTGGCGTACTGTAAATACAGTGTGGATTCAGAGGAGAACTGCATGGGTTTATAGGGCCTTTAGTTTATGTTTGCACAGTATGTGTTTTTGATTAACTGTGCTGTGACTATATGATTTGTCTACATATGTTTTCCTCCATGAGGCGACCTGCTCCGAGATAAATCAGCTTTTACAGGGCTACCTATATGTCTTTATCACATGTCAGTGCATGTGATTTTAAACATATTTTTACAAAAACAGGAGAGTTTGAAGCATAATAGATTGTGTTTAGGAGTTTGCGTGTATATACTTAGCTATACTTTGGGGACAAATTTGTCCCCATATGTAAATCTGACAAACCCTGTTGACATTTGTATAAAAAAAAAAAATATATATATATATATATATATATATATATATATATATATATATAAATAGAAAGAAAGAAAGTCAAGTCAAGTCACTATTATTTGTATAGCGCTTTTAACAATGCAAATTGTGTCAAAGCAGCTTTGCATCAGCTTGATATAAAGCTGGGTGGCTTTACATCAGCTTTACAGTATTTAGAGGAGGAAATAATGTGTCGAAATAGTGTCATTCTCCTCTGGCCAGACAAAATCAGCAGTTTAAATCTAGGCTGCAGCAGAGTCAGATTGTGCAGAGGACTCATCTGGTTCCCGAGGTCTTGTCCTGATGGCTCTCTAGGTGACGGGGTCCTCACTGGGGGTCTGTCTCTGGAGCTCATCTAGTTGTCCTGGTCTCCGCTGATGTTCAGGGCTGTAGAGGTCATCTCTAGGTGCTGATCCACCATCTGATCTGGATACAGACCGGATCGGGTGGCTACGGTGATCTCGGAATAAGAAAGAAACAGACTAATATTAGCGTAGATGTCAATCTTTTTACGATGTAACAAGTACATCATGTGTTATGGGAAGTGTTCCCGGTTCCGGTTGATCTAATTAATGCAGCCTAACAATCCTTTAACGGATTTGAATAATAGAAGTGTATTAGTGTGTTATGTGTACGCCAGGTTAAAGAGATGGGTCTTTAATCTAGATTTAAACTGACAGAGTGTGTCTGCCTCCCGAACAGTGTTTGGTAGATTGTTCCAGAGTTTGGTCGCTAAATAGGAAAAAGATCTGCCGCCCGCAGTTGATTTTGATATTCTAGGTATTATCAAATGGCCAGAGTTTTGAGAACGCAGCGGACGTGAAGGACTATAATGCGATAAGAGCTCGCTCAAATACTGAGGAGCTAAACCATTCAGGGCTTTATAAGTAATTAACAAGATTTTAAAATCTATACGATGTTTGATGCGTGCAGAACAACCACCCAATAAAGCATTACAATAATCTAACCTTGAGGTCATGAACGCATGAATTAATGTTTCTGCATTTGACATTGAGAGCATAGATCGTAATTTAGATATATTTTTAAGATGGAAAAATGCAGTTTTACAAATGCTAGAAACATGTTTTTCGAAGGAAAGATTGCAATCAAAAAGTACGCTATCAAAGAGGAGCCATCAAGTGTTAGACAGTGTTCTAGGTTATTACATGCAAAAGTTTTAGGTCCAATTATTAACACCTCTGTTTTTTCAGAATTTGGCAGTAAGAAATTGCTAGTCATCCAGTTTTTGATATCAACTATACATTCCGTTAGTTTTGCAAACTGGTATGTTTCATCGGGTCACAAAGAAATATAGAGCTGAGTATCATCAGCATAACAGTGAAAGCTAACCCCGTGTTTCCTAATGATATCTCCCAAGGATAACATATAAAGCGTGAAAAGTAAAGGGCCTAGTACTGAGCCTTGAGGTACTCCATACTGCACTTGTGATCGATATGATACCTCTTCATTTACTGCCACGAATTGATGGTGGTCAGATAAGTATGATTTGAACCATGCTAATGCACTTCCACTAATGCCAACATAATTTTCTAGTCTATTCAAAAGAATGTTGTGGTCGATAGTGTCGAACGCGGCGAAAGAAAGAAAGAAAATAACAGTGTCTATCTCTGACATCATCTGATTCAGCTTGACAAAATAACAAAATAAATCAAACTGCTAACCAGTTGAGTGACATGGAGAATAAGGATAGTGGACTTATTTTGATGCAATTGAAGTGAATTTGAATCGGCCTTTTTCTCATCCCATTCCCATCTTAAATCGGCTTAGGGAGACATTTATTTTAAATAAAAATTACAAAAATATTCAATAAGTGGGAATAAATTCTTGATGGGTATATAATAGTACTATTGACGTATTTAACAGGTATTTAATAAGCCAATAATTGAAATTGGATGAGGTGTTCTTGCGTTGATCAGACCGGCTGCTACATCGATCGTAATGCATGCAGATCATGCTGTTCCTGCACTCAAAACTGTCCCTCCCTTCCTGTATCTCAGGTTTTGACTGTAGTAGCTATAAAAACAAAATAAGTCTGTGGTAAGCGTGTGTGTGTGTGTGTGTGTGTGTGTGAGAGAGAGAGAGAGAGAGAGAGAGAGAGAGAGAGAGAGAGAGAGAGAGGGAGGGGTGGGTGAGAGTGTTTTCTGCTGCTGGTTGTTCAGTGTGTGTCAGTCAGGATGGTCCAGCGATTCAATCTCCGCAGACAATACTCACAGGTAAGACTTTCACTGTGTGTGTGTGTGTGTGTGTGTGTGAAGTGTGTGTATGTGTGTGTGTGTGTGTTCAGAAGCAGAAGCAGTAAACCTTTTAGTGTTTTCGTTGATTGAGGAGTGCACTGATCTGAGACAGAGAGAGGGCAGTCTGTAGGTGTAGAGCTGTGTGTTATGGGGTTGTTTTTGTGAATATAGAATCTGCAGGACTATAAAAAGCAGTCTTTTCAGATAAAGTAACTTTGTATATTGTTAAAAGTTTTTTGTTGTTGTTTGATGTAAATGTACTGGAGGAACACTTCTTAAAGATTAACGCTACAGAGAATGCAGGGATGATCAGTTATGTTTCATTCAAATGATTGTCTATGCACGTGTAGAGTCAATTACGAAACTAATTTAGACAAAAAAAGAGGTTAAATAGAAACAAGGCTGGGCAATAAACTTACGGTTTCAAAAATATAGCCACAAACCTTCACCACATTAGACTGTACTTGTTACCATATATAGTACCATTTCTGCTTTTGATTGCAAACTTTGGTATCTTGGCACATCTGAGTACAGGTTGAGACTAGAGGAGACACATGTGAGATTATTGAGGATTTTTCTCTCAGGAGGAACATCAGAAAAGCAGGAGACGGAAGCAAAGGTCTTCATTTGCACTCTTATTACTTGAGAAACAATCAAGACATTAAAGAGATTTTTCTTTTGTGGGCTATGAGGCTTTGAAATGTGGACATCTGTTTGAGAATATTTAGTACTTGATAAAGTGATACCTAAGTGTTAAGGCCGAGTTAAATATTTACTCGCTTTGACTGTATGTCAACAATCCCATGTGATTTGACTCAAAGTAGACTTTAGTTTCTCTACTGTCTGTCTTCAAACGGCAGATCCCCAAATTCTATTGCATATACATTGCATATCATCACTTTGTTGGGGGGTCTTAGATTTCACATCTGAGAGGCGTACGTGTGTTTTAATCAGGGATCATCAGCTCCTTCTCACCAGACGCTGTGCTGAGTAGGGCTGTCAAATTTTTTTTTGAATATTTTGAATATTCGTTGAATTTAAAATAAAAATCCACATTCGAATGCAAAAATATTGCATTTGAATTTCAGGTGAGCATTATCAGTGGTGCACGAGATGTGATGACGATGTGTTGCATTTTAATGCTTTTTTTATCCTGTCCAGTTGAACCCACTGTATGCGGTGCTGCTCATTCAAAATATTGTGGAAAAAGAGAACATTAATGCGGAGAAGATGTTGTTTACCTCAAAACTGAACCCAAGCCGTTCACACAGAACTCATATTTATCACATTTTCTATAGAGACATCTATCAGCGTTGCACTTGTGTCTCGTCTCTTAGAAAGCCATGTAAAATTAATGCAAGTTCAACTTTTACAAAACATTTATGGCGGTTTTTCTGCATCCCATGTTTTTAAATGAAAAAGTACTCTTTTTTGATTGGTTTTCGGTCCATAGTATTAAACTACACATACTTACATGATGCTGTTTGTTTCTAATTGTTTAAGCAACATAATTAATTATATATGGTTTATAAACATTATGCACTTTTTTTAAGGATAGTCATGTTATTTTATTGCTTTGAATAAACATGCATTAGTAATATTTTACTCGATGCGCTCTCTTGTGGCCTCAGGAGAGAAGCCTAAAGCTTTTTTCCCCCCTAACAGAAATTATGCCTTTTAAATTAGAATATAATTAGAATATTGATAATATTTTAGTACAAAATTTAGTTTTTCAGCCATTTTGACAGCCCTAGTGCTGAGCACTGAAGCTGTGTTGCTCCTTGTGCATCTTGGTCTGACCTCTCAGGTTTTTGTGACCTCTCAACACACAAACAGGTTGTTCTTGACATCAATAATCCATCGCCAATGTTCAATACCAGGAAATCTGTTTATCTGGGGTGTTCTGCTCCCTCTCAGAAGGCCATCCGTAGCTTTAGATGGGTGCTCCCTCACTGCTGTCCACTGTTTCAAGTCATGTCTAAACACTACTAAAGAAAAACGTGGCTTTATTTGATCCATACTGTCAATTATTATCTATTCATGTAATCTTAATGTTATATTGTGTCTTATGCTTTATGTTTATCTAAATAAAAAATATGAATAGATCCCACGTGTGGTATTTTAATAATTTCGACTTGTGCTAAACTTTATTCTTGTACATACATATAGGCATTGTGTTAAGCAATGTATATATTAAGCAACATAATATATTCAATGAAAAGTGCTTCTGTTGCTACATGAAAATGTCTGATATGTCTGTGTATTTGACAAAAACTGTGTCAGACATTCTCATCTGGTGAATCCAGCTACATATATGTGTCCCTGGAGCACAAAAGCAGTCATAAGTAACACAGATATATTTGTAGCAATAACCAACAATACATTGTATGAGTCAAAATTATACATTTTTCTTTTATGACAAAAATCATTAGGATATTAAGATCATGTTCCATGAAGATATTTAGTAAATTTCCTACCGTAAATATATTATTTACAAAACTTAATTTTTGATTAGTAATATGCATTGCTAAGAACTTCATTTGAACAACTTTAAAGATGATTTTCTCAATATTTTGATTTTTTTGCACCCTCAGATTCCAGAATTTCAAATAGTTGTATCTCAGCCAAATATTGTCCTATCATAACAAACCATACATCAATGGAAAGATTATTTATTCAGCTTTCAGATGATGTACAAATCTCAATTTCAAAAAATTGACACTTAAGACTGGTTTTGTGCTCCAGGGTCACATACTCACTTGCAGCAGAAGTGCTGTAAGGAACCGTGATTCTTACGTGTTTAACTGGAAGGAAATGATTGCATTTTGCACTAGATAATGGCTTTTTAGAGGAAAACATTTCCACCACAACCTAACTGCTCGGCAGATGTTTTTAGATATCCCCAGCTTGTAGGAAAAGTAATATCTGGTTATTTTGAGTTGTGGCATTGACCCACAGCATGAGTCCTTCCTGTGTTTTTTTCTGTCATTCCTGTCATTCTTCAATAGAATCCCAGTACACACAGAAATCCATATCTGCTTTATGACCACCCATATACACCCATGGAATACAATAGAGCAGACCTCCTGTCCAGACCTGATGTACTTTATTTGCATGTGTATCAGTTAGTGTGAGTCAAAATCGTTCCTTGTTGTTTTGTTACATCATGACTAAACAAAGCGTAACAAAGTTTTTGGTTACACTTTACTTGAATGGGTGTGCATAAGACTGATATGACACATGTCATGAATATGAAGTTTTTTTTTGCATGTTTATGACAACTGTCATTAAGTGTCATTTGCTCAGTTATGTCATTTTTAATGCAAAGATGACATTATTTGACCTAACCCTAACCCTAACCCTAGCCCATAACAAAGACATCTCAAACAATGTCATCTTTGCATTAAAAATTACATAACTGAGCGAATGATACTTAATGACAGTTGTCATAAACATGCATAAAAAACCTTCATATTCATGACATGTGTCAGTCTTATGCACATCCCTTCAAGTAAAATGTAACCGAGTTTTTTTTCTTCATTTCTACATTTCTTCTCTCTTTTCATTTTTATTTGGTGTTTATTTTGCCCTTCTGTCAGCGTCTCCGTCTGATGCTGGTCTCCGTGGAAACGGAGCGATGTGTAATCAGAGGACAGTCTAAATGGACACAGGTGTCCGAGTCCGAACGAGTCAGCAACATCCACAGTGTTTGTTACGTTCAGAAGCTGCACCACAGCATTGCTCGTATTGACTTTACTTTGCACAAGAAAGCTTCTAAAGGTGATGTTAGACCTGAATGCACCCTGCTGTTTTCACCATGCTTCATAACTATAACATCGCTCATTGAAAGCGTGAGAAACTGATCCAAGTTATTAGTAGTTCCTTAAGAAGGATTTTATCATATTTGAGTCATTACTGGTGAGTATGATCTTCACTTTAGAAATCATTATGCATAATTCACATTAATTATGAACCTGTATACAGTAGTGCTTAGTAGTTTTCTATCCTCTTACTCTAACTACAGGCGTTTGCTAAATGTAGTATGGTTTCTTTTAAGCTATTTGGTTTACGAGGACGCAAGAAGTGCAAACCTCATAAACCATGTTCGTGTTGCAATACTCATTATATCATTATACACGTAATCCTGATAAAGCATGTATTCAAGCACACACACAGATCACAGATACTATGGTTTTACACAGAAGTGATCCCACACCTTCTCTAACGCCACACTAAACATTCACATCTGATCACATCAGTTGATATAAAGAGAGCCAGTTCATATATGAGCCGTTCAGATGAGGAGTCACCCGATTGAGTAGATCATGAGGAATGATGTGATGCTGTGAGGAACTCATCTCCATCTAGTGGCTGTTTGGTGTCCTTCACAGCTTACGGTGGGCCAGTGTCCTGCTGAAGACGTCTGTGTATGATAGAGAGTGATGTCTGATCTATCCATGAGGAGGTGAAGGCATGTTTAAGGATTCAGTGACAGTATTGAGTGCATTATATCCCTGCTGTGTCCATGTGTCCAGCCTAGAGGTTTAGGTTAGTATTTTCACATAATATCAGTGACTTGAAGTTGTTACATGTCAGTTTCTGTTTAGTTCCTGTTTGCCCTTATTTGGTCTGTTTCCTGTCTTTAGTCATTATCGTTTACTCCTGTCACCTGTTGTGTTTTAATTATCGTTAAGTCGTATCACCTGTGTCTTATTAATCACCTGGTTTAGCTCATTGGTTTGTCCCTTTATAAGTCTTGAGTTCTCCCCTTGTCTTTGTCTGAGTTTAAAGTTATATTGGTTTATGTGCTGTGTTTTATTAAATTCTCCTGTTTATGTTCAACCCCTTCGTCTCGAGCCTTCTCTACAGCCAGAGCCCGTAACAGAAACTCAGACCAAGACAGAAGAGGGTAGAATGATGCCGCCTCTCGAAGCGACGATGATGGTTCCGCCGCATGAAGCGACGATGATGGTTCCGCCGCCCGAGATGGCGATGATAATTCCGCCGTCCATGGCGAAGATGATGCCGCCGCCCGCGACGAAGATGGTTCCGTCGCCCGCGGCGATGATGCTACCGCCGCCCGCGATACTGAGGGTTTCGCCGGCCGCGGTGGAGTATGGGCTACCGCCCGTGATGAGGCAGGAGCTCATGGATGAGGCTATCCCCTCTGGATTCCTGGCTCCTGTCCTTTCCCCCGAACCTGCTCCTCGACTACGCCCTCCTGTGCCAGCGCCACGCCAGCGCATTCCTGTGCCCTCTCCTCGCAAACCTCTTCCTAAGTTCCCGCTGGTCCCGTCCAGCCCTCCTGTGTTCCTGCTGGTCCCGTCCAGCCTTCCTGTGTTCCTGCTGGTCCCGTCCAGCTCCGCTCTGCCAGAGCGCCCCAGAGAGTTTGCGCAGCCAGAGCGTTTCAGAGAGTTTGCGCTGCCAGAGCGCCCTAGGGAGGTAGCGTGGTCAGTGCACCCCCGAGTGTCCTATCCTCCAGAGGCCCCGCTGGTTCCGTCCAGTTCTCCCGAGCTCACCCGAGTGTCCGCGCTTCAAAAGCGCCCTCCAGTGGCTGTTCCTCGCAAGTGCCCTCCAGAGGCTGTTCCTCGCAAGTGCCCCCCAGTGGCTGCTCCACGCAAGTGCCCTCCAGAGGCTGTTCCTCGCAAGTGCCCCCCAGTGGCTGCTCCACGCAAGTGCCCTCCAGAGGCTGTTCCTCGCAAGTGCCCCCCAGTGGCTGCTCCACGCAAGTGCCCTCCAGAGGCTGTTCCTCGCAAGTGCCCCCCAGTGGCTGTTCCTCGCATGTGCCCTCCAGAGGCTGTTCCTCGCATGTGCCCTCCAGTGGCTGCTCCACGCAAGTGCCCTCCAGAGGCTGTTCCTCGCAAGTGCCCTCCAGTGGCTGCTCCACGCAAGTGCCCTCCAGAGGCTGTTCCTCGCAAGTGCCCCCCAGTGGCTGCTCCACGCAAGTGCCCTCCAGAGGCTGTTCCTCGCAAGTGCCCTCCAGAGGCTGTTCCTCGCAAGTGCCCGCCAGAGGCTGTTCCTCACAAGTGCCCTCCAGTGGCTGCTCCACGCAAGTATCCTCCAGAGGCTGTTCCTCGCAAATGCCCTCCAGAGGCTGTTCCTCGCAAGTGCCCTCCAGAGGCTGTTCCTCGTATGTACCCTCCCGTGGCTGCTCCACGCAAGTGCTCTACAGTGGCTGCTCCACACAAGAGCCGTCCCGAATTCCCGCTGGTTCCGTCCAGCCGTCCTGAAGTCCCGCTGGTTCCGTCCAGCCGTCCTGAAGTCCCGCTGGTTCCGTCCAGCCGTCCTGAAGTCCCGCTGGTTCCGTCCAGCCGTCCTGAAGTCCCGCTGGTTCCGTCCAGCCATCCTGAAAACCCGCTGGTTAAGCCCAGCCGTCCCGAGTTCCCGCTGGTTCAGTCCAGCCGTCCCGAGTTCCCGCTGGTTCAGTCCAGCCGTCCCGAGTTCCCGCTGGTTCAGTCCAGCCGTCCCGAGTTCCCGCTGGTTCAGTCCAGCCGTCCCGAGTTCCCGCTGGTTCAGTCCAGCCGTCCCGAGTTCCCGCTGGTTCCGCCCAGCCGTCCTGTGCGCCCCCTAGAGCCCGTTCCTCCAGAATGCCCACCAGAGGGGAGCTTCCCCATGAACATTTTGGGGGGGGGGGCTATAGATCCTCTGTCTGGGTGGTCGGGCTCAGAGCCAAGGCCACGGAGATCCCGGACCCACCATGGCCTCCCGAGCCTCCAGTCCCGCCATAGTTTCCTGGGCTCCCCTGACCCACCCTGGAGGCTTCCTATGTCTCCTCCTCATCCGGGATCTGCTTCAGCCTCCAGGGCGCCCGCCCCCCCTCCCTCGATGTTGCTATTACGGCGCGGGACGCGCCTTCCGGGAGGGGGAGATAACTGTTACATGTCAGTTTCTGTTTAGTTCCTGTTTGCCCTTATTTGGTCTGTTTCCTGTCTTTAGTCATTATCGTTTACTCCTGTCACCTGTTGTGTTTTAATTATCGTTAAGTTGTATCACCTGTGTCTTATTAATCATCTGGTTTAGCTCATTGGTTTGTCCCTTTATAAGTCTTGAGTTCTCCCCTTGTCTTTGTCTGAGTTTAAAGTTATATTGGTTTATGTGCTGTGTTTTATTAAATTCTCCTGTTTATGTTCAACCCCTTCGTCTTGAGCCTTCTCTACAGCCAGAGCCCGTAACAGAAGTGTTGACTGAAGTGTATATGAAAGGTAGCCTACCTGACCTTTGCATATATTCAAATATATATGTGACCCTGGAGCACAAAAGCAGTCATAAGTAACACAGGTATATTTGTAGCAATAGACAACAATACATTGTATGGGTCAAAATTATCCATTTTTCTTTTATGACAAAAATCATTAGGATATTAAGATCATGTTCCATGAAGATATTTAGTAAATGTCCTACTGTAAATATATCAAAACTTAATTTTTGATTAGTAATATGCATTGCTAAGAACTTCATTTGAACAACTTTAAAGATGATTTTCTCAATATTTAGATTTTTTTTGCTCCCTCAGATTCCAGATTTTCAAATAGTTGTATCTCAGCCAAATATTGTCCTATCATAACAAACCATACATCAATGGAAAGATTATTTATTCAGCTTTCAGATGCTGTAAAAATCTCAAAATCTGGAAAAAATGACCCTTATGACTGGTTTTGTGGTCCAGGGTCACATATTGTGTATATCCATGTGGTCAGTAAGAGATCTGTATGAATCATTTTCATCCTTTATATGGTATGTTGGATTGTTTTAGACACCTGTGTGAACTTAAACATCTGAATGCATCAGAAAAGTGAAGTTAGTTCTGAGAAAAGCTTGTGCAGCATTTGTTTGCACATGACATTTTGATATTTCTCTATACAATGCAATAACATTCAGACATGTTTAAGTGTGACTTCATTGTCTAAATACTAGCAGCCATTGCATTTCTTTAAAGAAATCATTGTTTCATCAGAAGATATGCCGTCTTCGGTTCACTTAGTTTTGTCGTGGACAACAAACCTGCGTGACCATAGCAACCCGGTGTTATCAGAGATGGATAAAACATTTTTATTAACAGTAAACATTGTCTGTCACAGTGTGTTAAGTAAAAGGGTATATAAAATTAAATTTATAAAAATATATAAAAAAAAAAAAAAAAGATAAAAAAAAAAAATAAATAAATAAATATATTTAATTAAAAAAAAAAAAAAAAAAAAAGTAAACATTTAATTTAATATTTGTATATTATTATTATTATTAGGTTATATTAACCTATATTTTTAATATTTATTTCATATAAATATAATATTTTATTATTTCCCCTTTCAATTCGTGTATCGCTTTACCTAATTAATGTTCTGTATAATTATGCTATTTGCTACCATATATTTTGCAAATACTGTAAACGCCTGACAATTATGGCAATACTTTATGATTGTAGGCTATTTATGCCAGTGCGTGATGATAAATATGCGTATTGTGTTTTCATTTACAAATGAAACTACGTGAATGATTCAATCCTCAACGAAACACTAGGATATAATATTAATATTTATTAATTCACAGAAAAAAATTCAACCTTTAAACTGCTATTTCGAACAAATTCCAGTCAGCATAATCAAAGCTTTATGTCGAGCATTTACAGTAGGCTTGTTTACAAAAATGCTCAGAACGTTATGTAAAGAGATTGAAATGAAGGAAAAAACGAATATAATAATAGGCTAATATTAATAATGTAATAATATAATAATAATATACAAATATTACGGAAAAGACGATCAGTTAATGGACACACACAGCTAGACTGTGGATGGATAAAAATGTTTTCTTGTAGGTCTATTTTATTTTATGTACTTTCTGTAATATTTAGTCTATTCATGATAAACTTCATTCGAATGCTGGTTAC